>PTFA01000001.1:14929394-15067655 GCA_003342895.1 Casuarius casuarius | reverse complement strand
ATGGATAGAAGCTCCCAAGTCTGGTAATGATGGAGCCGACGTTAATAGCAGTCGGACATAAAACGTGCTTACTTCAATATGTTTTAATTTCTGTGCAGCTCACGTGCTTGCTCGTGAGGATGGAAGGTTTTGAGCTACGTTCCTCTAAACTGCGGTCGTATCTGTAGCAGTACCGTGCCAAAGGCAATCCTAAAATGCCTATGGGTATTTGGGAAGGAGTTGCAGCTGAGGAGCACATCTGTTCACGTGCCAGGTAAAGTGGGCAGAGCCCTGAGCTGGCAGCTTCCCTGCTGACCGCTGTGCTAAGGTGGAGGTGATATGAAAGGACTGGTCTCCTCTCATCTCCAAGCAAATCTGGATTATGACTATTTGGTGAAGCAGGACGTGTCGTGTGTTTTGGGAGGATTTAGGTGCCTCCGCCTGCTACGATCGCTGAAACATCCCAGCCCGTATCCTTGTAGCATCCTGTATTTGGGCATCTGAACATGAAGTATTGAATAGGACAGGGAAAACAGCTTTAAATTGGGATACACAGAATGAATATCTGTCAAAGCAACGGGGTTCTGGGAAGTTAGCTGGATTTCTTAATAGAACCAATACTTTGACGTAACGAAGAGAAATAAACCTCTAAGTAAAAAATAACAACATGTTGTATTCAAGTCTAAAAAATGCTCGAGCTTGGGTCAGTGTCCCTGAAGCAGATAGCCTCTGTGTTGTAAAATACATCTGTTTTTCAAAACTGCACGTGGAAGAGGATCTGTGGCAACACAGAGTGATTTTTATTTGAAAGTATTCCTTTTTTTGGAAGAGTGATTTGACTGTGGGGTGGAATAAGACTATCATATCCTTTTTCTCCGTTCTCCGTAAAATGCATGTGTGTAAGGGTTACCATGCACAGACTTGCAAAAAATTAACTTTGTTAGCAAAAGCACTGTAATTATACAGTTCTCCTGCCAATTTGGCGCAGGAAAACAAGTCAAATCTCAAGGGGGATGCTTTCCCAATGAAACGTCTTTCTGTATATATTTTTTTCTTTCGCTTTAACGTATTAATCCGATTGGCAACCCTTTCTCAGACGTGAATTGCACAGCTGATAGCATGCAACAATTGCATATATAGGAGTTCTCCTTTTTATGTATATAGGGGAAAAACAAACCCCAAACACATTGTGTGCCACTGCGAACTGCTGGATTGTCCTCTTCTGGAGAGTGCCGAGCTGCAGCGACCTGGAAGACCTCCAGCTGGTGTGTCTCCTTTGCTCCTAGCGCAGCTTTTCTTCGTATTTTAAGTCAATCCCTACTCTCTGTGGCAGCTGTTTAATTCTTCTGCCAAAGATGAAGGAAGAGGAGGGGAAAAAAGGGCTTCAGGGGAAGGAATTGTTTAGCATATCGGGCCTAAACATAGATGATGCTGGTGACGACCAGTTCCTTTTTTAGCCTGCCTTCCTAAAGAAACTAGGTTTACATGGTTTTAGCTTTTGAGTGCATTGGTCAACTTCGACCAAGTTTTGATGAAAATAATTTTTGCTCCAGCTTTTGATGTTTAGCGGCCGGTGACATTTGAATTAGTCAGGGGGAAAGGGAAAGGCAGACTTTTGAATTTAGCACTAATCTCTTTGACCACCTGACAGCAGTCGATACTAATGCAATGTAGGAGAGAGATGGGAGTACCAGAAGGTGGGACAAGAATGGAGAGAAGTGGAGGAAAACTGGCCATGCTGTTGGCAAGTATGGTCAGGTGGGCGTCCTGCGATGAGATGAGAGCTGGAATTACTCTGCCGCGTCGGTAAGGACGAAGAACAAAAATAATGGGAAAATGAGTTTCATTAGTTTTGCTGCTCAGAAAAGAGCCTGCACTGTCTCACTGTGGATGGGCTGCTGCCAGAAAGAGCTGTCTTCTCCATGCCCACCTCTCCCTTGTGCTAGCACTGGCATTTGTGTAGCCGCTATGACTTAAGAAACACTTTTGGCCGTGCTATCTGCAAGCGTGCAGTGCAAACAAGAGCTACCAGTGGAGTCTAGCAGGGATTTCCCTCCTGAGTCCTCATGTTTTCTCTTCAGTTCCTTGCTGCTCTGTTTCCATGCCATCCAGGTCGTACGTTTTTCCTTCTAAGTTGTGACTTGTGAAGACCACGCTCTCCTGCTTACACGGCCGGTCGGGATGGTCTTTGCGGATATGTGATCTCCGTACCACCAGTCGTGGGGCAAGCAGCAAGGTTGTGCATTTGGAAATCATGAAAGCTTTGGAGAATAAGAAATTCTGGAGAATAAGAAATTCTGGAGAATAAGAGCTGCAGCTCTAGTTTTGGAGAGGACTTTGCCTCTGTTTGGGATCCGGAAGATGCATAGAAACATTTTAAAGGACTCCTTAGATCTTCACACCAGGGTAGCAAAGTGCTGTGATTGCAGAGCATTCTTTAAGATGCTGTCTCGCAGTCTCCCGGGAGCCCTCGGCAGAGAGAAGTAAACTGATGACCTGGAAAAAGAAAATGAAGGAAGCAAGATTAGCCTGCTAGAGAGGGGTTGTCATCATGGGATTTATTTCGGTTCCCGTGAAAGTACCGTTTTGAAAGACTATATAAGTGAAATACAATGTAGTGGGAGAAAAGGTAGTTTTGATATAATTTTTTCATTTCTGTGAGTACTTGGGAGAGACTGCTTTAGCTGATATGTTTTATTTAGCAAGTCACGCTGGTGTGTATGATCTCTGGTGATAGAGTCTGTACTGGGAAATGTCTGAAATCCAGAGTCATGAAATATTTAGTGGACAGTTTGCTGCAAAAGGGCTCCGGATTTGTGCCAGTGCCACGGAACGGGTAACAAAAGGTTCTGTGTCCCGATGCCAAGCTGCATGAGGCTACTCTGATTTTTTTAAGAGTTTTATTTCAGTTTCTATCAGAAACAAAATCTGAGCTCAGCAAAGCAGGGTTTTGTTGGTTAAAACTCACAAAAACTTGCTTTATTTTCCCTGCTTGCAGGAAACCTTGAATATGGTACGCCTAATATACACAGAAGATAGTTATTTTTTTCAGCAGTAGATAAATCGATGTGAGAAAAAATATACAGTATTGATTTTTTTTTTCCTGTGGCTTTTGAGAGGTTGTTAATGCAGCAAGTACACAAGAGCACTCGTATGTCTGTCTGCACAGTAATCTCTAATAAATTGACTTTTTTAAAAACCATTTTTGCTTGTAGTTTCAGTGACTTGATTTGTGGAGTAGATGATATCTGCTGGCACATAATTACTCATTTTTGGGTTGTGTAAAAGGTTGGAAGATAAATTTTGATGCGTTATCTGTAACACTAAACATCTCTCCTATTATTCATACAAGTTTTTCACTCTTTCTTCCTTACTGTAGTTAGGCAGAGAGGTTTTTAGGGATCATTTTTTCAGTAGTCGGAAATGTAATTTATAGTACAGATACTTTCTAGACCTAATTCTCGCACAGGACACGGCTAGAAAGACAAAGATTTATATTCTGGAAACTAATTTCTTGCTCTTAGGTCACTAATAGTAAACAGTTTAGTGACCGTAACGTCCTGCAGCCTTTTGTTTCTTGTTTACTTTTGAGGAAGGGATAAAAATGTGCGGTGAAAGCCATACCGCTAATTGTATTGATGATTAGATGAAAGCACCTTGAGAACAGCAGCATTGGACGTCCAAGGGACAGCCAGTCCGGCGGCGATGCTGATCTGATGATGCCAAGGAGAGCCGACCTGAAAGCAGAGGCTGACGTGCAGTCGTATGTGATGTCTGTCCGTAATTAGGTAATTACGTGCGGTGGGTATCCAACGAACCATTTCTGCAGGAGCACTTTTGAGGCCGATGAACAGGTAGGCAGAAGGTGACACTTCAGGATAACCAGGAGGGCTTTGTGTGGCGGTGTGTTATTGCTGGTTTTGCTGCTCTGGGTTTGCAGCCGAGATCTGGGCTCGCTATTTTTTTTTCTTCCCATTACCCGGTGTGGGATGTTGTGTCAGATTTCTCATGGTCTAGGTATACATGTGTGCTATGATCTAGGATTTGCTGTCCCAACCCATTAACATTTTTCTTCTTTCCATATCCTCTTCTGTCCACGCCTAAAGACTCGTAGGCTGCTTGAGTGGCACAGGGAATGTGTTGTCACTGGCTTTGAAGAGAGACCGATGCTGATTATGTTGCTCTGTGGCAGTTTATTCCAAATAACCCAACGGCTTGACGGTAATTCAGAGATCCCAGTTTGCATTAAGGGGCTCCATCCTGTAATATGGCTCCTCAGGCCATGAGATTGATATAATTTTCACTCGATCTCTGGTGTCCTCCTGACACACTGCTTTTTCTTACCCTGTTTTCTAGTTTTTGGACTCATGCTCTTTTCTTGATGGCTCTCAAGGTCCTCCAAAATCACTGCTCATCTTGATCAAGCAGCCTCTGTGGAGGAGGGGAGCATGGTATTCTCTGAATTAGAAGATGCTTTATCTTGTCCAAATAGGAGGCAACAGTTGCCTTGAGAGCTTTTGAGGTCTTTCAGCTCAACTTGAATTCGGAGAAACTTTCAACCTTGCCTTTGGCTAGACAGAGCTCAGACCAGCTGAAGAAAGGCAGGTCTCCTTCAGCTAGCTACAGAAAAATGATCCTGGTAAAAAAGGAATGGAGATAAATGCAAATGCTTTTGTCACAGTTTAACAAACGTGGGATCTAACTCCCTCTCCTTTCCAACACACGCTATCACAAATGCTACTTGTGATGCTATTAAGTTTACCTTGTCTTTTCCTTTTGTGTCCTTGCATCAAGGAGGAACCGAAGGCTCCGTCTGGGATGCTATGGCAACTTCACATCACAGGCACCCTTTGACAGGCAGCAACTGTTTGAAGCTCAAGGCAGCGAAGGTTGCGAGAAGGCGACACGTTGTTATTGCAGAGAAGGAAGGAAAAATGGTTGCGTTTCCACACTCCTGCTGCTTTGAGAGTTCAGCTCTCAAGGCCACGAGCAGACCTTCTTCCGTGTTAAAGCTGGTGTTATTACATGGGAGCATTTTTTTTTCACTAGCTGAGGGGCAAGCGGACTCGGTGCCTACCACTCGCGCACAGCAATAAAAGTGCGCTGGCTCAGATGGAGACCTTTCCTTGTTGCTGGTGAGGTAGAGAAGTAAGAGGAAATATTTCTCAAAGGTATGGACTATTTCCATGATAGACAGGTCTTCAAAATAGTCGGCAAGGATACCTGGCGGTTTTTACCCTTATCGGTCTAAGTCGTCTTTTCTTAATGAATACATTCAAAACTCCAGCTGGTTCTGCTAAAATGTCCTTTTTGTTTATTTGCAAAATAGTGCTGTAACCAACTGAACTAGTGGGCATTTTTCTTGCTCTCCCTCCCACCTCTTGTCATCTTGGGACCAGGAGAGGCCCCGAGTTCAAGGGCCTTGGAAGAGCTCCCAGTTTAACGTCCTGGTGCAGTCAGTAAGATCCTTTAGGATTTTATAAGGAGATGCCCCTTCTTGGCCTTGGAGCGTTTGCCATGAGAGTTGCTATGCGAAGATTTCGGGGAAAATGGAGCTTCTGTCACCAACGGTTTGTTGTTTTATAGAAGTGTGGATGTGTGTATTTATACACCACCTGCCAGTGAACAGGGCTGTTCTTTATATAGGGTGTTATTAAGACTGATCTAAGAAATACAGCAGAATTAATACAAAATCTGATTGTCCTTGTATAACTTGAGAACAGAGTGCATGTGACATCTGGGACAAACTGTGCTTCATTTGTCCTCTCTCAGGAAACAATTAAGTTATATTTTTGTGGCTTGTGATACCGTCAGAATGCAATTTTGGGAGGCCCTTTCTTGCTTTAAAAGGGAAACGTATGATCTGCACGTCATCTTCCATTTCCCTGATGTCTTTCTTTTTCCTCTCCTTTCCTTTATGTTTCTTTTCAAGCCGTTGTTTTTTTTTTTTTCTTTTCCTCTTGACAGTTTATATTCCTCTGCATTAATGAGCACCGATGTCTCCCACGACAGGGCGTTAGGTTTAACTTTGTGTTGTGCTTTTTCCCCACGAATCGGGGAAGACGTTTGAATCAAGGTGAAGTGTTTCCCCGGCGGTGCTCGAGCAACGAAGGTTGATGGACGGCGCAAAAGCCGAAAAGCCTTTCCCTCTGTATTGAAGGGACATTATGGCTGCTTGGAGCGTGTGCTGCAGGACGTAAAGTGAATTTACGGACTTCTAATTCTTGCTAGTTCATGGCATTTCTTTTTTCCTGAAATGCTGATTTTTACTTTTTGCTTTTTTTATGCACTGTTTAGAAAGTAATGGCTTCCATGGGAAGGACCTGTGCATTTGTTTGGTAGGCTTTTTATTGCAATAGGCTTTTAGTAGGTCAAGGAAGCACACGTAGGGGGCTCTTAAAGTGGACTGTGAAATCATTTTGCTCAGCTTTGTTTTATCGCTACTTAGATAAATCTCTCTGTCCCCTCAGGTTGCAGCTTGCTAAGCAGCGCTAGCAAAAGCAAAACAGGAACGCTCTGCCAGCGCTGCTAATTTCAAATAACGCATCTTGCATATTTAGTTTGCATTTTTAGAGGTGCTTGTTGCAAACGTTTCTCTTCTTACCATCGTACTTGCGATCCGCGGCGTTGCTAGCATCCGAAGCTGACCGCCTTGGTTGCCTCTGGTGGTGGGACGTTGGGCTTTGCTGACGATGAAAGAGCCAAGAAGAGGGCTGATGGAAACAGCACGAAGCTCAGCAAAGGCAAGTGCAGAGTCCTGCACCTGGGATGGACTAATCCCATGCAAGAGCACGTGCTAGGGCCTGTCTGGCTGGGGAACGGCTCTAGAGAAGGGCCGAAGGACCCTGGTGGGCAAGGTTCGGCCTCTGAGTCCTGTGTGTCCTTGTGGCAAAGGCCACCCATGCTCTGGGTTTCATCAGCAAGGTTGAAGTGGCTGCTCTCCTCTCTTGAGCGCTTGTGGGACCACGTCTGGACAATATGTCCAGTGTGGAGCTCCCCGATACAAGAAAGGCTGTGAGATGCTGGAGCGAGACCAGCAGAAGCCTCCAGGGTGGTTGAGAACTGGAGCACCTGATGTTAGAAGAGGGGGCGGGAGAGCTGGTTTGTTCAGCCTGGAGAAGAGAAGGTGCAGGGGAAACCTTATTTCTGTCCTCAGTTATCTTCATTTACCTAAAGGGGAGGTTACAGTGTCTTCTAATGCATGTGCACCACTATGTCCCAGGTCCTCGTTCGCTAGCCTGTTGCCCACGCAAGCCTTAAAACTTCGACTTAAAAATCATCAGGGAAGTATTCATCATACATTTTTTGCAGCACAGTGAAATACAAACAGCCCTGTTTCACTCCCCGAAGAAATGTTGGAGTCTATTAGGAGGAATAAAAGTGCAGTGCAACATTTAGTCATAAACTGAAGATTTCCAACGCCGCGTTGACTTAAAGCATGTGTTAGTGAAACATGTCCCTGCTTTGCAGACAATTTTTGCGCTTGTGCTGTGGCAAGCACATTTAAAACAAGCATGGGAAATGCGCTGCCGGGAACAATCCAGCAGCGACGGTAAGGTCATTTAGATGACTTAATAGGTCTTTTTTCTAGCTATCTGTATTAAATCAATGATTCATATAAATTATGCCAAAGGGAGTTAATTGCTATTATATGGTGTAAAAAGCTGCCAAACTACGGACAAAACTCCCACTGCAATGCATGAAATAAAATGGAGTTGTTATGATTGCTGAAAGCATAAAATGGCTGAACCTTTCGCCCCTACCATAAGCTGCATATACTGAAAGTGCTGCGATCCGGGGGGAATGAAGGAATTTTGGAAGCACGGGTTTGGAGGTCTTGGCATGTTTGGAGGTTCTCCAAAACATGCAACAAAACCTGCATGCAAAACACAGCTTTCTCCTTGAGCAGGCTATGTCTGTGCTGCCCAGAGCTGCAGAGGAGTTTAGGGGTCTAACTTCATTGGTTTGGTGGGAGTTGAGCTACCTTAGAGGGATTTGTCCGTAGTCTGTGTAACATGGTTTATTTCTTATCTGTACAAGATGGGTTCTGCTCTCTTTTTTGCAGAAATGTTATAAAGAAAGACTTTCAGATGTTGTTTGTGGTCCAATACTGTGAAGATGAGGCTGCATAAGCATCTTAATTAGATAGCTGCGAGCAGAGTAGTCGGTTTGGTTTAGAATATGTTCCCCCGTCACGTTTTCAGGATGATTTGAAGGTTGTAGCTTTCCTAGGAGAGGGTTCATCAAGGACACGTGAGTAGAAGACGCCGGACTTTGCCACTGGCCATTGCGTGTGGCTTATTGCTATGGAATATTTCTCACTATGTTCAACTAGGAGTAAAAAAAAAAGTTGTTTGTTATATGTTGCTTGATTTTGATACTCACTTTGCAAAAAATCAGGCACAGCCCTTTCCTAGGGAAGTTGCATTTCAGACTGAAAGAAGATAGTCCGATGGGAAGACAACATGAGAGTGGAAACACTGGCAGGTGTGTAAAGGAGCATGGGTGAAAATACGTTTTTCGGAGTTGTTTGGGGGAAAGGCTGATATCTTCTTGTGCAAGTTGTCTTTGGAGGAGATGTCAGTGCAACAAGAGGAAGGAGCAGGGCAGAGCGGGCGTTGGGTGGGACGGAGGAGGATGGCTGCAGCGGAGACGTCGGCACGGCAGAGCTGCTGAGAACAACCCGCAGTAGCTTTGAACGAGTACGTATATTTATTACGGTTGATGTGGGAGTTCAAGAGTATCACGACACACTAGAAACTTAGGAAATGGCATTGCTGAAAATGGTGGAGCTCAGCACTTTGTAGTTGCTAAATAATTAATAACGGGTAATTTCTGGCCTGCTCAGTGACCTGACCTGATTGCAACAACTGACACGTGTGGGGTAAGGATTAAAGTGCTCTTAGACGTGGTCTTTGCCATGATTGGCCAATAGTAGAGCAGTAAATGATTAAAGTCCCTTGAAAAGCTGTTACTGGGCTGGAAAAAAGCTTTTTCTTTTCTCTAATATTATCAGGAATTTGTATCCATCTGCAATATTCAAGAAGGTGAAGCACTTGCTGGGAGGGAGGTGTCCCGATGAGCTGTTTAAGAGCTGGTGGACGTTGCTGTCAATTTTGCTTAGCTTTCTTCCTGCTGTTGCTCCTGAAAAACCAGCGTGCCTCGGTGTGGCAAGGGGAATCAAGCGAAATAAAACCAGGTCTGTGCTGACAGCAATTGCTAATGACTTCCCGAGGACGGAGAGATAGGGACTGCTTTAAACGGTTCCTCACAGACCCTGGTGAAAGAAATGTTGACTTATCTCGTTTTAAATTTCTCTTGAGCTTATTTAAAAGGAGTGTGTTATTGAAAAGATAAGTAATTAAGGTCCTTGAAAAATTGCGGAGAACTTTGGAAATACCTTTATGCTGATGTAAAAACACTTTTATCTACCTTAAAAAATTTTTTTTGATACCTGATCTGTACGAATGCCTCAATAAATTATTTAGTTAGGTGTAGTTCAGTGCAGGGATGCTGGTTTGATGTAAGTCAACGTGTGTACACGTTCAGTATAATGTAAGTCGAAAGATCTGATAAATGGTAGATTGTTGCCTTAGGGAGCTTTATGGCTAAATAAAAAATGGCTTTTATAAATCTCTTTTGTCCAGAGGTCCTTCCCCCAAGACATAGGGGACAGCAGGATTGGATGGAGTGGTTAGAGACTAAAAGGGTTGCTAACAAAATAATTTGGTCAAGACGTAGCTTATACTGGCAAAGCAATGATTTTGTCAATGTAGCTTAAGCTGTTTTTTTCGAGTGGAAATAATGATAGAAAAAAGTCTCTTTGTCAATGCAACAGTCTGCAAATTGATTTTGTTGTCATGAATATCTCATTGCGGACACTGGAGAAAAGATCATATCTCTGTCTTATGTGGTTATATTAGCAAAACATCATGGAGAGATCAAGATCTGCTCTTAACGTAATTTTATTTTGGAGTTGGCTTTATAGGACAGGCCAAAGCATGGAAAAAACCATCAGAACTGGTGAGAGAGGTGCATTTAGGTCTTGTTTTATTGTTTTATCCCACTGTCACTAAATAAATCCCCCTGTCCACTTGACAAATAAATGTCTTATTTTGAAGAGCATGTCTTTTCTTGCTGGAAACATCGGCTTTTCTCCCAAGAGACAAGTGTCCACTGGGGGACTTCATCCAGCTTCCTTCTCCTAAAGGAGCTCAAACAAAAAGATGCTAAAACTTGAGCCTAGTGGTGAGAGACGTGGGCTCTTTCTTTTAGTATCGTTGAGGCATAGTGCCTGTTGCTAAAACGAGTACGTTCTCAGAAAGACATTGTCAATCTTGGAGCATTAGCCCATCACGGATTTATGGCTGGTGATTGAAGCAGCAAGGTATTGAATATGGCTGTGGTGTTCCCCAGTCTCAAAAGGGACCCGGCGGGGAGAATACAGTCAAAGCTGGCAGAAAGTGCAAACTGAGCCTAAGGCTTTGTGTCAAGGCTTCGTGAGGCTCAACAACTCTTAAGGCTGAAAGCTTCCTTTTCCCATCTGTTTAGAGCTACAGTTACAGTTTTCTCTTGTTCTTTGCCCAGTTATCCTTGTTTTGGGAATCCGTAACCCCTGGTTTATTACATTATATTTTGTGTGAAATTGCCATAGAAGATAATTCAAAGGCATGTAAACTTCTGTTCATGCTACTTGTTTTTTAGTCTCCTCTAGAGGACCTAACTGGTCTTCACTGATACCTTTAAGATCTCAATACCTTAATTTTTTTTCCTTTTAATGCATCCATCTGTATAGATGGACAGCAGATATAAGGACATTTAAGTGGCTTGGCTGGGATCGTCGCCTTTTTCAAGGGTAAATCAAAGATAGCGTTTAACGTTAGGACCTCCAGCTTTTCATAGGCTCTTGGCAATGGCTTAATATTTAGAAACTTGATAACTTTGTATGAAGATCTTTCCACTTTAGAAGTTGCATTTTTGAAATGATGCTAAACACTAAATCTTTAATGTGTGAGAGGATGAAATCTCACTTCTGAAATCCTAGAAGATTATAAGATACAATCTGTTTATTTCACCACGTACTGCTTAATACCAACGTAATAAATAAGTAGGCTTAAATGTATCTTCATAGAATCCCAGCATAATTTAGGCTGGGCGGGTGTTCTGGGAGGTCATCTAGTCCAACCTTTTGCTTAAAGCTCCAGCCACCTGACCAGCTTGGTGGCCCTCTGCTGGACTCTCTTTTCTGCTGGGCACCCAATACCACTGGTTTTTCAGGTGAAGCCTCAGAAGTGCCAAACCGAGGGGAATAATCACTTCCCTTGCTGTTATAACCCAGAATGTGGTTGGCCTTCATTGCCGTAAGGGCACCCTGCTGTCCTACAGGACAGGTCTTGTCCACCAGGGTCCAAGGTCCTTTTCTGCAGAGATGCTCCCCAAACAGATGGTCCTCAGTGCGTGTTCTTGCATGAGATTATTCGATCCCTGGTGCAGGACTCTGCAATTGCTTTTGCTAAACCTTCATGAGTTTCCTGTTGGCCCATTTCTCCAGCGTAACAAGAAAGTCAGTATTTTGTCTAGTTTATCAGCTGCTCCCCTTAATTTGGTATGCTTTTTGAACTGGCTAAAAATGTTTTCTATCCCATCGACCAAGTTGTTGAGAAAGAGATTAAAAAGAATTGGTCCCACAATCAACCCTGAGGGATGCCACAACCAGCCACCAGTTGAACTTTGAGCCGCTCGCTACCTTTTCAGGCTGACAGCCCAGCCAATTTTCCACCCACCTTGTAGTCCACCCCTTCAGCCCATAACTCCCCAGTCTGGCTGTGAAGATGCTATGGGAGACCATGTGGACAACCTTGCTCAAGTCTAGGTAGGCGACATCTGTTCTCTTGTCCACAGAGCTGCTCATCCCACTGCCAGAGGCTGTCAGGGTAGCTGGTTTGATTTGCCCGTGGTAGATCCATGCGCCTTGTTCCCAGTCACCTTCGTGTCCTTTGTGTATCTGGACAGGGCTTCCAGAAGGACTTGCTCCATAATCTTCCTGGGGATGGAGGGCAGGCTGACTGCCCTGTAGGTCCTCCTCCTGGAAGATGGGAGTCATATTTGCTTTTCTTCCAGTCATCAGGAACCTCCTGTGTTTGCCTTGGTCTTTCAAAGTTGGTATTGAATGGCCTGGCAGTGGTAATGGCCAACTTCCTCAGCACCCTCAGGTGTATCCCGTCCGGGCCTGTGGACCTGCCTGTGTCCAGTTTACCTAATTGGTCCTTCAGTTAGTCCTCTATCCCCTATCATGACGGATTTATACCTGTATCCCCCAAACTCTGCTACGAGGCAGTGTATCGAGTCTAATTATTCTGATAGCTTTTTTCTTAAATTTCAAAACTTTTCCTCAAAGAGAGACTGATCTTATTTGGAAGCAGATTAATAATCTAGAATAGAACATAAAAATGTCAGTTGCTATTCTAAACATAACAAAGCAAAACCTAAGAGTTTGAATGAATGTATTGTCTTCAGCGTATTTTTCTGGATTACGAAACGTAGCAGAGTATATAGTAGTAATTATTTGTAAACTGGCATGTTTGAAAGACTGGCCTTAGGATTAGTCTTTTTTAAAATAGGTGTAAATATAAATGTGAAACAGAATTCACTTTGGTTATTTAAGTCGGTCTCGTCAGCTGATGTGAACTGAGATTAGAATGGATGACTTAAATTTCTTGAATCCATCCATCCTGTTGCTATGTAGGCTGGCAAATCCTGCAGCTGAAGGAATCCTCTCCTGAGCCGAAATCCGGAGGCGACCAGCAGCAGGGAGCTGCGCAGGCAAAACGTTGCTGCTCCTTTCGTAGCAGTTGTCCTTTTCCCGGCCTTTAGCGCTAAAAGCAACCACTCCAATTTTCCAGAGGATTAGACTTTTTTTTTTTTTTTTTTTTTTAATCAGTAGCTGGCAAGTAAGTAAGAATGTTGACATGGTTTACTTCCTTTCGTAATCTCACTCTGCCCTTCTAGCCTTGATGCAGCATCCTTAAAACAAGCAAATAACTCTAACAGAGCCCAGTAGAAGTGAATTTGAAGGGAAGTGTGGTCAAGAATACCCATTTCAACATGGTCGTAAGGAGTTTTGGAGGTTCAGGTGGTCCAGCGAGAACTGGAACGGCAGTTTCTGTGTATTAACAGATTCAGAGCATTCAAGAATGGAGAGTTTTAATTTAAATACTGATATTTGTCGTTTGTATTTCTTCTATTTAAGTCTGTAAGTTTTTGGGTCAACGGGATGTTTCTGAAGGATGGATGATGCTCAGCTTTGCTGGTCAGCTTTAATGACGTCCTCTCTTTTCTTACCTCTTTTCTTTGCACTAATATCTTGTCTATAAAAGAGAAGGTGGCTTTGTGTGATGTTTAATACTGCACAAATTCTGGTTGATTGGATTTCTATTGCCTTCCTTCGAGACGCAGCTGAAGTCCCTTTCCCGCGGCAGTGCTGCCCCGAGGAGCCTCGCTCCTACCCCGCTGCCTCTTCCCATTACCGCGCTGCCCTAAATGTGCCGATCCAGCTGCCCGAGGGGCCATATGGTGAACCAGCTCAGTGAAGAGCAAGAAAAAAGGTTATTTTTAACCCAGATCAGTTCGCTAATCTGGTTTGCTGTGTGGCTCCGTAACTGTTGTGTTCGTGCAGAAGCTGCCCGTTGCCTTTGCGGGGAGGAGAGAAGGGCCTCGAAGGTCCTTCAGGCCAGCAGTGTCATGGAGGCTGTGCGTGATGCTTTCCGTCTTCCCAAATTACTTCTTTCCGTTCATGTTTCCAAGTTATTTTGTTCAGTGCTAAGTGTTGACATTGACAGGTATTTCCACAGCTGTTTTGGCATACAGTTTCCCCAGGTGGATCTCGTTTGATTTTTTTTATTTTTTTAATTTATTTTTTATATACTTCTGCTCAGTTCTGAATAATCTCTGCATGTTCATTAACATTTTGCCCACTTTGGAGCTATTAATTTAGATAATCAAATCGGATCTGCCACAGATTTCTCTGGTATCCTGTCTATGGTATCTCCTTGCTCCCAACTCAATACCACACCCTTTATTGCCTTTAAGTTATGTCCTTCAGTTATATTCACTGGGTGAGTAAAGGTTTCACGACTTCATTTTCCCTTATGTTCCTGTAGACAATGAAGCACTGTATCAGTACTTTTTCTAATGTCTGAATAGATGGTCTGTCCTATTCTCATTAATATCTCTTTTAAATGCCATTAAGGCTTCTGTTAAGCTGTTTTTCTCTTTTTCTTTTTTTTAATATAGAGATAAAGGTCAAACTGAGGATGCTATAGCTCTAAGCTTTATTTTTTATTTTTTTTCTTAAGATGATCGCTGTATATAGCTTTTTTAACACTGGGAAACTTTCCCGTGTTTGATTTTGAGGATTCAGTATTGTCAGTAGTGCAGTAAACTGTTCAATTAAGATTAATCGGAGATAATTAAATTGTTTTCTTTTGATTGCAAAGTTGTCTGTAACTTAGAAACCTCTAAATGTCTTGGAATATATAAATCACTTAAGAGAGAATAATTAGTCCTGAATCCCATTTCAATACTTCAATAATTGATTTTGAAATATTGATGAAAATGGGAACTAAATAACTCAGACATCAACTTTCGCGTTCTTTGGTGAATTTTGCCCGCCTGGGGTTGGAAACGTGTTTGATCCAAGGCTCTCCTTGAGGACACAGCGATGTCCTCATGGGCGAGGAGGTACAAGCTCAATAGCGGGCCAAGGCAGAGGGGCGTTCAAGGGCAAGGAGAAAACGGGGTTGAGTTTTGGGAGGGTGGAAAATCGTATTCGCCTCCCAAACCGTTTGCTTGTCATCTGGTGCCATGGAGCATTGCAGAATTGGTGGCCAGCGCCATGGGGTGTTGCAGAATTGGTGGCCAGTGCAGTAAATCCTCACTTCCCCAATTAGAAAGGACAGATTTTTCTCATCCTCTTGCAAATGGTTGCTGCAGAGAGAGTGGGAAAGTGAATTATTTACTAACGAACGGTCAAAACGAGACTGGCTGGTACTTCAAGAGTTGAAGAGCGTGAAGGTGGGAGCTCATGGAGATGCCCAGCTTGCTGCCCAACAGGATGCTCAGTATGTAACTCAGTCAATTGAATTTTATTTACTGGTGCCCAGAAAACTCTTCTTGGTTCCCCTTGCTTTGAAGCCTCTCGGACGGCTGAAGGAGAGAAGTCACGGGGCAGAATTTAAAGGCAGGCGGGTGTTTAGCTGCCTGGCTCCAGCCCAGTATCGTTAGACCCTATTTGGTTGCATTTTACCTCCAAATGCTTTTCTGTCCCTTCAAAAACTCCAGTCTCGGTGCCTGTCCTGATGGATGACCATGCAGTTCAAGGGACTCAATTGGCATGAAGGTTTTTGAGGTGGAAAATTGACTCTTGGGGAAGATTTTGCAGTGCTGTCCAACCTAATAAAGTAGTCCTCGCTGTTGAGAGTGCTGTCTTTGCTCTCCAGCATATCAGCCACTTAGTGAATGTTTTTATCTTCATTTGATGACTAGTTGTGGAAGGTTTTTCTTTTTTTAAACAAATTATGCTAACACTATTTTATCATAACAATCTGCAATCTACCAAGGCAGGTTTTTTAATCAGTATGCTCTAATTAATTTTTAATCTATTTTATAATCCATGTACCCTGCTCCTACCGCTGGAGTCTAATTTTATAGCAAGAAGAGCAGAAGTAACTGATAGAAAAGGGGAATTATTTTGGAAGAGTAATTGTAATTATAAGGCCATCATGATGCAGTAGGTGCCGAAACAAAAGGAGCAAACTAAACATCGGTCGTAGGAGGGGAGGAGAGAATTAAAATTAAAAATGTTGCTACCGTACTTGAAATACCACATTCAGTCGATGAGGATATTAGGTAACAAATTTTCTTCCTGAGCAGCTGCAGTAATCTTATAAGGAAATGTTAAGGGATTTCAACTTTTTTCCGCACCGAGAGGAGAAAGGGAGGGGAGGGAGGGCTTCGTTAAGCTGCGCGCTGCAGGAATCCTTTGTTTGGTTTCTTTGCCCAAGCTGGCAGAGGTAAATTGCCTGAAAAGCGTGTAATCTAATAATTAGGGAATTAGAAGTTAATGGGAAACTTGTGCAAAAGGTATTCTCGCTCAAGTTAATGAGCGTGTTCGGCAAGTTGGTGCAACTTTGGCTCTGGAAAAGGAGGAGTTGGCAGGGGTTTGCAGGGAGCAGGACCCCAAAGAGCCTTGACTCTACACTCTGCACCTTGACTCTACCTTTAAAAAAAAAAACCCATAACGAGGCAAAAATCCCCGACACCGCCACGCACGCCTCTCGCTCTTTAAGGCATCAAATTACCGTCCTGATACCGCTTAGGTCTTAGCAGTTAGCTGTGAACACACAAATTCCAGCTTCCCGTCGGTGCTCGCTCTGCCCGGGCTTGCCGACGCGACCGCGACATTTGGCTTATCCGTGCGGTGATGGTGGTACCCGTGCCGGCTCCGCAACCGAGCCGGCGAGCGGCTGCCCTCCACGGTGGGAGGGGAAAGCGAAACCCGCCTCGGGCAACCAGCGTTGCCCGTTATTTTCCTTGTCTTAATTCTCTTACCGGGTGGAACGAGGAGCCTCCTTTAGACTTGGAGACAACCAGGCAAGAACAGGAGTGAGGAGGAGGAGGAGGACCTTCTTCTCCTTCCCTAGCACTCTTCCCCAAGCAAGCGGTGAGAGCGTTTCCTTGCCAGAGATTTGTGGGCCGGATAACTAAACCTTTTGCTTCTTGGTCCGAGACCACGCTCTCAATGAACACGGCTGTGCTAGCAGAGCTTGTCGATATTGTGCTATTTTTCCCAAATTCACCAAAGTAATAACTCCTCAGCTGTCATTTTTCCCTCTTTAAAGTATATCTTGTTTTGCTAACTTTCTAATAAATATCTTCATACTTCTACCTGAAGCCCGTGATTGGGACTGACAGTGTGTTTGTGCGTGTTTGTATGAATTTTGTGCGTGTACGTGTGTTTACAGCAGTCGCTACGTTTGGATGGCGTGGCGGTCTGCAGCTCCCAACAGGAGAAGGGGTCGGAGCTGGTGAGATACCGTATGCAACACGGAGAGCGTAGCAATGAATTCAACACACCTTTAATTACATTCCTGCCTTGCACTGTCGCCCGTGCTAAGCGTAAGAGAGAAATCCATATGCAGCTAGACTTCTGTGCTGATGCTCCTCAGAACTATTTATCTTAAATTCTGGCCATTTCTGGCTGGGTTTTGAATGACGAATGAAGGCAATGGTGGCCTCCATCTCCTCAGAGCCGCCCTCAGCAGGAGCAGAATGCAGTTATTATGAACCTAATCGTTTTGACTTCTGGTATCCCTCAGTCATGCCAAAAAAACAAAAAAAGGGTGATTCTGCTCGGTGGCTGTGCAGGAGTACGGCACAAGGAGGTCCTGCTGCTGTTAGAGCTGCAGAAAGATCCCACTGACAAAGTTAATGGGAGGTGGCTACATGCTCCTCTCTGGCTCTTTACCAGCTAGAGATGAGCAAAAAGGTGAACTTTCTGATGGTCCTCCCGCACGAAAGGTTACGGCGATGCTGTCCTGCTGCTGAAGGGAGGTAGCGCCTGAAAACCTTTCTTTGACTTCTCTGGCCACACGAAAGTGAGGATGCAGAAATGTTCCGACGCTTGGACTTCAGGGAAATTTGGCCATCGAGCCGTCGCTGCTAAATGAAATAGTGGTGACAAAGAACCGTAGCTTCTAGGTGTCACATCAGTGGAAAGGAGGACCATTGACCCCATGGTTGCCCACAGAGCATGGTGTAGCTAGCAAAGCATGCTTTTCGGGAAATTGCTTGGGGATGGAGGAGGACCTGAAGGCTTGAGGGAGGTGGTTTTCTCCCCGCTTGCTTGGACCTCGCTTTTTTCTGCTCATTTCTTGCTGCAAAAGGAGTCATTTGTTTAATTTTTAAGAAACGTTACCGAAGCTTTTGGAACTGAAGCTGCAGCCCACGTCTTCTTGATAAATGACTGTGTGTATTCCTGGAAGGAAGTTAAAATGGGGCTGTGTTATATTTGGTACCTCCTGAAGCACTGAGGCTGCTCCGAGTACAAAATGTGCTCAAAGAGAGACTAATGTGCTACTGCAGAGCTTGATGTGATGAGATTTGTCAAGTCGTTGTTTCTGCTGGAATTCACTTACGCATTTATCTCTCTCCAAGAGATTGTTTATTTATAATTCAGAGTTCCTTATGACTTTGAAAGAGGGGACCAGGAAAGCAAGACAAAAACCATAAAACCATGACTAACTTCCAAGCAGCAAATATGCTTATTATAAAATGAAAATCTGAAAGCAAAGCACTCATAGAGTAGATGATCTATTAAAAAAGAAACTGTTTTACAGAGTGCGCACGCTCTTTTTGATATCAACAGCGTTAGGATTATCTGGATGTTCGAGCTCCAGCAGCGGGTTTTTTGAGCTCCTTCCAAAGATGCCGTCTAAGGAGGTACGGCTGGATCTTCACGTTGCCGGTGACTCCAGAAACTTCAGTAAAAGTGAAATTGTATCTCTTTTTTCATTTCCACTTTTGTGCTGTTTCGTTTTGCGACTGTTGAGGGGCCTCTTGTCGGGGAGACTAGCTGAGCTGTGGTTGAAGGTGGGACGGGTTGGCAGTTGCAAAGAAGTTCTCCCTTGTTTTACTCAAGTTGATATGGTCTACGACCTGTTTTCGCCCCGAGACTGTGTTTGGAGTGAACGTAAGCTAATACCGGATCAGTGGTTAGAAGTAATGAAAAAGTATTTAATGTGAACCTTTAGGTACTGAGTTGATTAAAATAAACAACCATTACAAGGAACATGGGTCCTGGTAAAAGAGCCGGTTTGTGAATAGTAGGTTTTCTGTTCCTCTATAAAATACATGAAGCATGTGGAGCTGCTTGTAGGGTTTTTTTACACTGTACTTTATTTTGGGATACTTTAGTTCAATTCTCTGACTTTCTTTCATCAGCTAAGAAGGGAGGGTGTGAGAACGCAATGAAAAACTTTGGCTAAAACCTGGTTGTTCCAAGGTCCTGATAAATAGCTAGTTAAAAAGTAATTAAATAGAAGATTAAAGTCCCTTTTTCTCTTCCTTTTGAAATCGGAGAAGATCCTAGTTCTGACTTCAGCTGCTTCCGATGCTGTTTCGATTCTATTCTATGCAATTTCTATTCTATTTTGTTCAGCAGAGCACAGGGAAAGCACAGACTTTAAGTTCGTATAGGCTTTGTGCAAGAAATGCCATGCAAGTGTTGTGCCCAAAGCCACTGAGCTGTGGCATATAATTGCATAATCTTGATTTGAAGATGGAAATGGTGAGAAAATGTGTTTCTTCCGTCATTGCAGGTATAGGAAGAGAGAATCATATTTTCAGGGGAAGGCAAACTGAGACTTTTATGGCAAGAGGTGCGATAATGATGCACATCTATTTGTGAAACGGGAGCAAGTAGGAAACGGAGCGTTGGACCGTTTGCATCATGCCGTTCCTTCTGCGAGTGCTGGTTTTGCTGCCAGCTCTGGGACTCCTTCCCCGCTTCTCTTCTCATCCTCTATCTCCATTCCTCCTCTTCCTCCTTCTTAGGCTGTGCTTTTTACGTCTACCCATTTCTCCTTCTGCTGTGCTGGAGATGGAGAGCACCTCTAGCTTGGAAGAGCGATACTTGGACAGATTTGTGCGTGGAACCTCACCGTTTTCCCTCTTTCTCTCTCTTTTTGTCGCAGTTGCAGAGTTGTGGAATGCTGTGAGGACTCCGCCTGCCCTGCAGCCATAGGCAGATCGCTGTCTGCATCAGCCTCATCAGAAGGACGTTCATCTACAAGAGGTATCAACTCACGCTTTACGCTTGCCCTCACATTGCAGCATTTCAGTTCAGATTCTCCTCCAGACACGTTTTTTCCTATTCCCTCTACAGTCTGAAAAGTTTTGGGGATGGAGGGCAAGGAAAATTGCAACTGCATCGCGGAGACTCCAAGCGCAGTTTAAAAAGTGTTGGCATCTAGTACGGATTTGGCTATTATTTATATTAAATGAGCGTTAATACAGAATTGCATTGCATTTAAAACAGTCAAGAAATGCATAAGCTGAAGCTCCGGCAACACTGTATGTCTAGTGCGTTTTATTGTGTTCATTTATAAAGTTAATAAATCTAAGGTAGTCAGCAAGCTGAAAGAGAATATATAGTAGGTCAGTGCTGCTCTTATAAAGAAAAGCAAGAGTTACAGGTCTTTTTTTAGTGTTTATCAGTCTTCATACAATACTTAAGACAATGCTGCTTGTGTTTAGTACCTGGGTCAAAATCAGTGGGTTGGCAAAGGAGTGATTCCTGGTATTAATTTCTGTCATTTGCCTGTAGACAGTTTTCTAGTAGCTTATGTTGCAGCCTTTTGTAATAGAAATCTAGAAACTTTTTTTAAAAAAAAAAAATAATCAGCTTTGCAGTGTAACGTGGTCTGTAAATTGTTTGGGGCAGGTTCTGTCTTAAATATCTCTTTTTTTTAATATAGTGCCTAGCATTGTGGAGACCTGAACTGGTTAAGACCTCTAGGCATTAATATATAAGAAAATCAAATGTGTTGTAGTAGTAGTAGAACACAATATATTGATAGCTATTAAATATAAACATACCACTGCAGGAGATCCCTGAGCAGCACACTGTTACAGGCTGGTAAGTACGCTGGCAAGTGTCCCTGTGTGCTTGCCCTGTATTTAAATATTCCCTAGGTATTCACATTTGTTTTTGGAGAGAGAACACCAGGATAGCTGGAGCATCGGTCTGAGCTAGTACGGCTGTTCCTGTGCATTGAAAAAATAGGGTTGACCCATTTTTCCCCCCTTTGTGTGTTTTGCTGATCTCTCAGTAATGCAAACTTTAGAAGTCGGCTGCCAGGATACCCATTGAGCGTTCTGCTCCCGCTGAAGTCAGATTTGCTGAAAACCAGATGCAGGCAGACGGCAGCAGCGCTGATGGGTGCTCTCCGCCCTTGGATCCACTGCATGGTGCCTGGATCCGACAGTTACGCGTGCTGTGAACCCTCACCCTGCAGATATTTTAGCAAGAGGAGGTGCTCCAGCCCTGCCTTGGGAAAAGCCTACCCTGGTTAGATGTCTGTTCTGCTGTCTCTTTGGGTACAGAACAAAAACAGACTGTTGTTTCTTCCTCTTTCCACCCTCAGAAACTCAACCCCATGTGTCTCAGGTGGGACAGGAGACAGAAAGTGCCTAGCGTTTCGGAAAAGCTTTGCTTCCTCGTTGCTTTTGCTGACCTCTGAGCACCAACTATGGGCCCCTTCCCATCTCCCTCTTCCCCTTTCTGTTGAATAACCTGCTGGAAAGAAGGATAAAGGGAGGAAAAAAGGGGACCTTGATGCTTCTCCTGAGGTAGAAGAGAGGTAGAGAAGAAGTAAATGTGGGGGCTGAACTGATGAGAGGTTGGAGAAGTGAGAGTGGCATTGATGATGATCTGGAAGATTGAGATTTTTTTTTAAATGAGAATATGTTGTTAAGTGCTTGCATGAGAATGAGAGCTTCTGGTCCCCGGGGTTAAATATGATGAGAGTTGGGAGCATTTAGGTGGGATTTGGCTCCAGATTAAGAAACTAAACTTTAGCTCTGTGTGTGCTCTGAGCTCCCAGCACAGTAGGTGGAAATCTCATGAATGGACCTGAGGATGGGCCCGGAGAAATTTGGCCAACTAGTCACTAGTTGTCTCCTTCAAGCCGACCTGGCTCTCCAGGTTCTGTCGACTGTACCAACAAGGATCTCCACCAACCACTGCAGACATTTACTTTTGTGTGTCTTTGTCTTGAACTGAACCTCACCCTTCTAGTTTTAGACTGATGGTGGTAAACAGTGTTTGCAGAAATCAAAAGACGGAATTGAATTGAATTCTTGAACGTGGATGTGCCTGGTCTGTTGACTTAGTTTACTAAGGTTGCTTCCTGCTGAAGTGCCTTCCTTCCCTCTCCTTCTGCCCCCGCCATCCTAAGTGGGAGTCCAGTAATTAAACAGTTAATCACTCTGTGTGGAAAATCCATGTATATCTAGAAATAGCTCTCTTATCTGTGTAACAGTTTGGTTTGATGTAAATATTTTTAAATGAGGTTTTACATTAGGCTGCTTTTTATGCAGTGTGTGTGAATGGAATTTGGCATGTGGCTAGCTGTGCTTTGATTTCATATATTTGCTCCCTTAACCTCTGAGCAGATGGAAAACTTACGATTTTTAGTCTTATGACCATTTATGTCCATTTTGTGGAGTCCACTTGGGTCTTCGTTGGGTTTGGAATGCACAAAATCCCAAGTTGAAGTGAAGAATCTTGCTAGCAGGTGATGGATACTTCTCTGCTGTTGAAGACTGCTTTATTTTGCCATTTCTTTACTGCGTGAGCAAATCCTTTGTTTGCAGATATTAAGTTTTCTTAAATTGCTGGCTCTGTTTTGGAAGATGAGTTTTCTTTTGGAGAACACATCATGTGGAAGATGATTTCTGTAGATCTAAGCTATGTGAGTCCCAGGATTCTTTGAAATTTATTGTAGTCATTTGAAACATGAAGTGAAATACCTGTCACTTGTTCCTGGTGGCTTCTAATGATGTTGACATCAAGGACAGAAGGATTCATGTTCCCTTGTTTCCTTTGGGCCATGTTCAGAGGAGGGAACTGGGTCGTGTTAGAACGTGGTTAATGTTTTAAAATGTGGCCTCTTGTCTAGTCTGGGCACGTTGTGGGTTATTGTGTTTGCACGTGGTCCATGACGCACAGCTGTGTCAGTGAGAGCCCCTCTGGATTAGGAGCACGCTGCTCATCTACATGGCTTGGGAAATGTGGACAGAAACGTGACTCTGTACCTTGTAGTAGTGGGTAAGTGGGTGGAGCATTAAGGAATATTGCCTGTTGCTTGTAGTGGAAGGAACAACACTATGTTGGTCAGTAGTGAAGTCTCCATTCTCTTAAGCTTCATCTCCTCCGTCCTTTCAGGCGCTCTGAAAATCACGGAGTAGCAAGGCTCTCTTGAAGCTGTCCAAACTGAGACAGTTCTAAACCTTTCAAGATGTTGGATTTTGGGTGGGTTCCCCTCCTTCCCTCTCTCCGGGGCCAGTAATCAGAAATACTGCAGAGTTGGAAAGGCTCTGGGATCTGTAGCTCTTTGCTCATTTTTGCTGCATGGGAATTTTCACTTCCTAAAGAGAGATTTGTTCTTTTGTGAACAATGCTGGAGGTGTCAGTGGAAGGAAATGACCCCCCCTCCATTATGTACCTAAATGTGCTATGATGTATTAAGTAGGGACATGTCTTCCTGTACCCTAGAAGATGACACGTTTATGAAGATTAATGATCATCCTAAGTGTTCTTTTCTTAGGTCTAATCCTATAAAAATTTCTCTTAATATTTTTGCCTCCGTATATGGTGGAGTCGGAGGCACTGGCTCATCATGCAGACATGATCTCTGACTTTGGGTCTCCAAGCTGGCCTTTGTCGCTTCCCATACGCGCTTCAGCTATCCGGATGAAACCCGAGGTGTCCTTTGGTTGTCTGCGATGGATGATGGATGCGGTGCCGCGGTAATGCACTGTAATCAGATGTCAGGGTGCAAACAGCAGCCCGGACATCCCGGGATGATTAGTTTGTGGCCCAGTGGAGCTGTTGGATTGACAAAGTGGCTTTGTGCTGCTTTATGGCTGAGCGCTGCTGCCACGCAGTAATCGTTAGAGGAACAGAGTGAGACATCATTAGAAAGATGACATTTCCCATAACTAGGGGAAAAAATCAAACGTCAGAACCCGATTTAAAAACAAAGGAAGGCTTCAATAAGATTTATGGACCTGGGAAATGGAGAGGATCTCTGACACCAGCCTTTTCAAGATGCTCTGGGCTGCCTTTCTGCTCTTGATCTACGAGCCTATGAGGCAAACCGAAGTGCGCTGTCGCTACTGCCGTGAGTCAGGAGGAGAGTGTCCCCAGATAAGATTTTGTCCACCTGCTCAAACAGAAAGCTGAGTTTAGGATTTCTTTTCTTTCTTTGATCCTAGGAGGTGAATCGTATCTATATCTGCCCTTAAAAAAAGGAAACCTTTGTGGCCTTGACTGCTTTTGGGGCTCAGGTGTACCGTGTGTGTGTCGTGGCGTAGTGCTGCGATAGCTGCTTCTCTCGGAGGCCAGGCTGGTGTCCCTCGGACTTGCAAACGGACAATCCCAATCGGCTGCTGCATGGAGAGCAAAATGGTATGATTTTACCGCTTTTGAGTCACGGATTTAAGAAAAAAACACAAAGAATCGGAGATCTACTCCAGCACCAGTTTCCTCTCCTTGCTGGAGAGGACTGTGCTCCCGGCTCGTGACGTCTTTGTGCCGGGGCTGAGCCCGGAGCAGGACCCACGGTACGTTCTGCATGTCGTCCTCCAGCACCGTCCCCCATCTCACCTCGCACAAAAGCCACGCTGGAAGCGGTGGCCTTGCTCTCCGATGTATAATTTACCGCCTCCTCCTGGTGCTCCAGCCTTGTTTGCACTGATAAATGGATGTTCCCTGTGCACGGCCCGCGGATAACGCGGCGCGTCGAGCACGGGGCTGCTAAATATACCTGGTTTTGATTAAGTGCATTTGAATTTGTGAGGTTGGTTAATAAGCTGCACCTTTCACAGATTCTTTTGTTAACTCATAAAAGCTGCATGTTCTGATTTATGGTGCCAAAAGGGGTAAACTGACATTAAAAGCATTAATTAGTCTTGGTTGACTGCACAAAGAATAGAGTCGGTGTGAGCCAGCTTTTGATTTAGCCCTTTGCGGGCCTTTGATTTTGCCTAAGCTTGTTAAAGGGCCTGTATCTCTGGCTTTCTCAGGCTCGACTGTATAATTAGAGTTTAGTACGAAATACGGTGATTGGGCTTGCAGAGCAAGAGTCCTTTGCAATTATAAGCAATAAAGTTGTAAAGCAATGGGCTAGAACTTTGCGTATGTTTTAGTAGAGAAATGTTCTTTTTCACTTGTAGATAGGGTAACTTGGTAGCGTTGGCTTTGCAGTAGAAATAGCGGAGGGTTTGTTGTAAGCTGTGAAATGATTTATTCCAAACTTTTGGAAATGATTTATTCCAAAGATTTGAGGATTTTCCCGTTGTGCAGGACTTCAGCAGCCCTATGAGCGTATCCGAAGTTTCATAAACTCGATCACAGGTATCACTTGATTTCCCCAACACACACACTCATCTTCACCTATTTCATACCAGCTGATGGGGAAAAAAATATACAGAGCTTGCAATGTTGCCTGGATTTTATACTTGGAGCTCCCACGTTGTTGTATTTGTGAGCAGATGCTGGTGTAGCATCATTTCTGTAGTACCCAATTCTGGTCATCTATTCTGCATAGAAAAGTTTGGAAAAAAAATAATTGAGATGTAAACCATAGGCTAGGTTTTTATATAAACCTTCCATAATCATGCTTGTGAAAAAGAAAACCATTGGTATAATGTTGATATTTGCCTCTGGCTTGTTTGTGAATAAGATTTCCCTCCATCCGTGTAAAGTTTCCTTCTGCCTTAGAAGTCATCACGTTAACAGCTCTGTAAGGAGAACGTTGCTTCTGGCTTGGACTGAGCTTCCATCAAAACTGGCTAATGCTTGAAATTAAAGAGCAAAGTTTTGCCCACAGTGGTGTCTCTGATACCGCCGTCGTTTCCTTTGTGTGGTAGTGGGTGCTGTAAGTAATGGCTGTGGGCGAATGTGGAGCTGTTAAAGGTGACCCGCTGCAGGAATATTTTTAAAACCTGCAAATATCCAGCTGCCTGTGAAAGTCTAAACCTTTTCCACAGTTGGACATCTGAGCTAAAAAGAAAAAAGATTTTTGAGAGTCCTTAGATGAATGAAAATGGTGAGATGCACCTCAAGCTCCTTAGTTTAACAAAAAAAGCCTTATTTTCCCTGAATATTTTATATGCATGTAATGACATACTGATGTCCTCTGTTGTAAATTGTGCTTCAAAAGACGTTTTCCCTGTGAAGTTCTCTGTTTTCTGATATTTCTGATGTTTTCTGATGTTGCTGATACTCTCTGTAGGCCAGTTCAAGGTGTGGCAGCTTCGAAAGCGTGCTAATGCATGCTTTTCTGCACCCCAAATTAGAGATTAATTACGTCCCTACAAAGCCAATAGCAAACGGAGATGCTGTCTGTGAAGAGTAGATGTTACCGATCACTTTATCAGAGGTATCGTGGGTCAGTGCCAGAGCACGTACCAGTTGTGGACGGTCTTCCACACTTTGCTGTTGAAGTGCCTTCTCTTCCAACCAGATGGAAAAGTCTGCTCTAAATAACAGATGCCTTTTTTTGAGTTTTGACAGGTGAAGGTGGAAACGGACCTCTAATTCTTAACGCTTTGGCAAAGCGGTAAGGCAACACGAGGATGGGATTGAGGGTTATTTTATTTATTTATTTATTTTACCCTCTTCCTTCTTGTTCAGCATGCTCACTTGAATTTATTTACGTCTTCCCTGGCTGTCATGAAAAATGAAAATTGAGAGACGTTACAAATCACTGTGATTATCGTTCTGCCTGGCCCAATAAGGGGTTAGGGCTAGCAATAAACCTGTATTGTCGGGTAAATGACAAATTAGGAGTATTTTTCAATTTTTTTGGCAAGCTGTAATTTAAAAAATTGGCAGCCGCGCAAATTGTTAAGTCTGAACATTCAACCATGTGTCAAATTTTGGGAACCCAGTACTTTATCAGGGGTTACTAGATTCTCGGTGGAGATAACGTGGCAAACAACATGCGTGAGGGTGTAGAGCAAAGCGTTGTGCCTTGCTGGGGCCTCTGGAGCTCGCGACAAGAGCTGGTGCGAAAGCTTGCGGCTGGTGCTCAGCCTGGATTTTTGGGTTTTTTGGAGGTGGTTAGGGAGCATAACGTGCAAAGAAGCATTTATTTTCAGAAGGGGCTGTTGCAATTAAAATAAAAAGCATGGCCCGCCCAAGTACCTACCTGTGTCAGTGGTGGCAATTGCATGTGCTGCTTCGCCACCGCATTAGTCTTTGTTCCTGGAGGTTTTATGCTAGCGGTTGCCTGCTGATTATCAGCCTCTTGCTCATTATCATCATTGTTCCTGCTTATATGTGCTCTCTTTTTCACAGTGTAAACAATTTCTAATGGTTCCTTCCTCCTCTGCTCTCAAATAATGGCAAAAGAGAAAATTAGCAATAGCTGAAAGCTTATTTTTCATGAGGCAGACCGAGTTTTATAACAAGAACTCCTTCTCCTTGCCTGTTCACTTAGACATTAATAATAATTTGTCATCTCTGCAATATTTGTTTTTCTGAAAGAGTTTAAAGCGTATTCATTTGGTTCAGATATTATGTTTGCTCGTGATTACTAGGTGAGACGGTGCATGTGACATGCTGTGGGGACTTCCCAGGAGAAACTGCCCCCTTTCCTGGGATGCTCATGATCTAGAAGATGTGCTGTGAGAGGACCTGTGAATGAGGATTACTCGTGTTCAGGGAAAAACCGGCCTTTAACAGCGATGGGGGAAACCTGGTCAATGAGTCCGCAGAAGAGGACCAGGCAGGTGGGGCAGCTGGAGGAAGGGGTAGAAGGGCGGCGAGGAGATCGTCGGATCGGCTCTTTGCTGGGGACGCTCTTCCTTCATGAGCCTTGTAAACATCACTAACCTAATTTCATCCGAGAAATTACAGAGCCCCGGTGGAAGGGAAAGCAGAGCAATTCTGCGGGGAGTTTAGTTTTCGTGACACCAATCGCTTAGAAGCAAGAGTTAGGCTTAAAATATTAATTAGGGTTTAACCCTTTCTTTTGAAGACCTGGCCTCACGTGGAGCTGAAGCGTTTGCCGTTCCGGTAACTTGGGAGATCTGATGAGGGAAGCAGACGTCTCAGAGATGATTAAATTCCTTCAGGTGTCGTGAGAATAGCCACGAGTTGAAGGAAGACGACTTTTTGTATGTGACCTGCTAGTGGGAAATGTGGCAAAGCGAATTCGCGCACGAGGCACCAGAAAACCTACGGGGAGATCTAATAAATGCCCAACCACGGGAGAAGCTTTGGTCGAGCCAGTGCTGTCTTAGGCACCAAAGTCAATCAATGTGACAAATGGCGCCATGGGAAACCGTGCTCCGTGTTCAAGGAGCTCTTTGGTTTCTATTTCTTTTCTTTTTCTTTTTTTTTTTTTTGTGTGTCATTGAATTCATTCATGTTGTATTTCAGGGTTTTCTCTAGGGAAAACAGAAAGGTAAAACAAAGTGAAATCATGAGTTAAGAGCAGAGTGGTTGCATTTATTTCAGAAGCGTTGCATGTGTTCAAAATATATTCTCCAGCAAACCTTGAAATAGGTATTTAGTCTTTCCTGTAAAAATGCAAACTGGAACCTATTGCTTGGCAATTTGTCCTGTTGTCTTCAGGACAGAGTAGTGGAAACAAAGTTTCCAGAGTCGTGTTTAATGGTTTAATTAGAGCAGTGAAGGGATTAGGACTGGAGGCAGGATTAGGAAGCTGTTATAACAGGCCTTAGACAACCCAGAGGGTAACTCTCTCTTTGTGCCCTGCTTTCGTTGTTGGTTGGGTTTATCTATTTATTTATTTAAAACCATGTGGCAAATTCTGTAGCTCATTTATACCTTTTATAGTTTTCATTTATTCATTCATTTATGCCATTTATATAGAAGCAATCCTATGCATGTGTTTGGATAAATAGAGAAAGCAAGACATCTGGAAGTCCAACGTGCACCTTGAGATGCGATTTTGGTTGTGAAGGACTTTGTATAAATTGGAGTATTTAACTGTGAGTGTCCTCTGTATATTCAGGAGAACTGAAACCACCTTTAAACTGCATTTTTCGAAGTTGCTTCAAAGCAGCGTATATGCACATATCTAAATTACAGATAACTTTAGAGGCACACAACTGTTGAAGAGCTGGCTCTTCGCTCACCTCTCCAGCAGTTTGTTTAGCCTCCTGAGTTTGCTGCTGTGGTTGATAACATCGCTAACGCTGCGAGCCGGGTGAGGAATGCAGAGAAGGAATGGAGAAGCAGCCAAATGCTCAGGTCCTGACAGGTAAAACGCATTTCCCTTTACTTAAAGACCTCGATGGCATCCTCCGAACGCATCTCAATCCTCGGGGCCGCGAACGGCCAGCGTCCGCCTTGCTTGGCGGACGGAGTTTTGGGCAAGAGCGAAGACTTGGAGCTTCTTGGTTTGTCTTTCACTGTCAGCTAGTGCATCCGTGGAAGCCAGTCCCATGGGTAGGACCATCAGCGCAGAGGCCACTGAATCTGCAGCGTGGTGCGGCAGCACAGCCCAGAGAAGTGCGAGTCCCTCATCTCTTTGCAGCCTCAGCCTGAAGATGGCTATTCGCAGCTGCTGAGACTTTCCGTCTCCGACTTGCCGCCGCGCGTTTCCCTTCCCCACTTGAAGGAAGTGCTTCTCCCCACTCTTAGCAGCCTTAAATGGACTGAACTGCTTTGTTCGCCAAAGTGGCGCTTTGAAGTGAATCTTTGAAGTTTCTTACACGATCTGGGATTCGATTAGACCACTTTTATCCCGCAGTCTCGCAGCACAGATTTTTATTTGGAAGAGTGTCACCAGCTATTTCAGCTCCAACAAGTTCAAGGGGCCCTTCTTCCGATTTGGAGGCTATTACTCGCTCGAATAGCAGCGCGGTAGCTGGGGGAGTGGAACCACGCAGAAGCCCTATAAAACCGAGTTCAAACGATAGTGGAATCAATTCAAATACAAGAGGAGAGGCCCCCTTTTTTGGTAACTTCATACAAAGTCCAGGAATTTCTTCCAGGAGTCTGTGAGCAGAGCAGATTGCTGCTTGCAAGTTGAGGTGCTTAACTACCTGTAATTAATATGAGGTAAACAAAATATTTAACCTTTTCTTTTCTTTTTTTTTTTTTTTAATATGGGAGGAGGGAGGAAAAAAGGAGAAGGCTTTTTTTGTTTTTTCGGGGTTATTTCTGCCATTTTAGATCTTAACTTGCAGCTTTCAGCGTTCTCTTCTGATGCTTTCCCTGTGCTTGAGGATGCCGACGTGGCGGGGTCATCCGTGGTATCAGCAGAATCTCTCCGGTCAGCTTTTTGAAGCATGTCTACAACGTTAAGGCTCAACTTGGAAAGGTAATCCCCTCTGGAGCCTTGACCTAGCCTCCAAATGACTCTCTCCTGCTCTTTGGAGCCTTTGGGTTCTCTTGCGACGTTTTTTCCTCTTCGTCAAGACAGCTTGCTTAATGGCTGTGACTGCCGGGCGGAAATCTTCCTCTCCTGTCATCCAGACCTCCTTTTCTTCGGGTCCCTCACAACGAAGGAGTTTCTGGATCAGTGCCAGGCCTTTAGCCCAAAGCGGCTCCCAGCTTTCATATCGAGCAGGGAACAGCACAGCCAGATTTCCGTCCTAATCCCTCTTTCTGAAGACAAAGAAATCGGCACTGTCTAGACGTCGCTGATCTGAAGACGTTTTTATTGTCTTTAGCGTGTGGTTTAAGGCTGAGAGTAACCTCTTTCTCCGTTTCATCCCACATAAAAGTCCTCACAGCCGCCAAATCGACCGCCGCTCGATGGGCCGAGTCCTGCGGGACGCCCGCGAGCTGGGAGCGCTTCTGCGCCCCGTAAGAGCAGAGCGAGTGAAATGTGGTGAGTTTTGGCCGGCGGCGCTCAGAGCGTACAGATGAAACGTTTGTCATTTAGCATCTCTCTTTCTTATCTAACACTGTATTCAGTCACCAGATATTAAGCAACAGATGCCAGCTGCTCTTGAGCTTTTATGCTTCTTCTATGGCTTATTGCAACGGCCTTTCCTTGGGTCCATGTTGTAGAGCTTTCTAGTTGGCGGTGACACCTTAGATGCTACAGGTTTTGAGTAGAAAAAAGTAGAAACAGAGATTTCTTGGTCCTTTGAAATTTTCTTTATACTGATGGCAGGTTTTGACCTCCTTTTTCTTTGGAAATGTTCTGCTGGGAAGTTCAGCTAATGATTAGGATCCAATTTACCCTTGGATGTGGTCTAGTTGTATAATCAGGAGGAGGTCAGGTACAAAAATCATGAAAACTGAAGAGAAATTGGTAGCAAAAGTGGCCTTAAGAAGCTCCTCCATCGCAGATGCGCTTAACCATATGTCCTCCCGTGTTTCAGAGAGTGCGATCCTTCCGTGTAGTCGTCTGCCAGTTTGCGTTAAAGCATGGAAATCCTGGTCTCCATTTGGATCCGATGCCTGTCTGAGTCTCTTGAAGGTCTGAAATGGTTCTCCTGGTTTGTCGGCCTTCCCAAAGGAGCCAGCTCCTCCTGCCCGGTTGGGAAGTCCCGATTGGGGATCCTCGGAGGGGCTGGCCATGTTCTTCCCCATGCAGAGACCTGTGGCTGGCCAGGGTCTGCAATGAAGGAGTGTGACTCTTCTTAGAGAGGAAAAAATGGGTGAACTGGAAGTTTAAAGGATGCAGTTAGATATAATAAAAATGTAAATGAGGAAAAGCCAAACAAACTTGAGGGTGTTTCTTCCTCGGCACTTCACTGCGTGCCTTCCACCCGTCTATCAGTCTTTTTGAATGTCACAGCTAGGGACAAGGAAAAACTTTGTATTTTGTGTCTTCTACACAACAGAGCGCATCATTTCTGCATGAGAAGTTCCAAGCAATAATTTCTAGTTAAAAATAAAAGACAACTTATGGTCAAGGTTGTCGTTTCAGAAAGTGCAGCGGAGATGCACATCACTAACTACACTTTCGTTTTATATAAATATAAATCTCTGTCGGTAATATTTCTCACTCAGATTTCTCTCTATTTCAAAACACCCTTTTGTGAAAGGTGCCTCGGTCTAAGAGCTAGGGCAGTCTTTGGGGAATTCATTTCGTGTAACTTCCACTGCCTACAAGTGACGGGTCTCATTTTTTGTTTAGACTCCCTTCGTGGTGAACGGCGACACACAGAGATCTGCAGCAAACGAGCATCCCGCCTGCTTTAGACATCTTTAAGATGGGATGAATTTGCCTTTTTTTGGTTCTCAGCATTGATGATAGAGGAAGCCCGAACCGCTAATCAACTTAAATACCCAAAATCGAACTGGAAAAGGGTAGGGAGGATTAATGCTCCTCTGTGAGCAGTAGGTACAGGTAGTACCTTGGTGACTGCTATTATTATACGCTCATGTTTATTATAAGATCCTTAAGCAATTACAGTCTGTCCCCTTTATAAGAACCTAAACCAAGTTTTCTAGATCAAATGATGGATTCAGGAATTGTATATTGGCTTTGGACCTGTTTCGGGGGGTCGTTATCCTCGCTATCTTTTCTTACAGTGGGCATCAAGAGGACTTAAGTCTTGCTTAAGGAAGAAAAACTAATGGTAAAAATAACTTCTTGAATGCACCTCGGTGTCCCACCTCGGCCTGGGCTGCTGCTGCCACCCCACTCCGTCGCGTCCCACTCCGTCGCTTGCCGCGCTGGGCCACTCGGCCAAGCCGCTCCGTCGCTGGCGGCGGCCGACATGGCGATGAATCGTGTCCGGCTGCAGCTGATTTCCGTGGTGGCAGCAGCGCTGCTCGTTTTTGCCCGTGGCAGGCGAGCGGAGCTAGCAAAGAGGCCCGTGAATTTGTCGGGTTTATCCCTTGGTGCATTGCGGAAGGGGCGTAGGTATTCAAAATCTTAATGGGTAGGTTTTAGTGTCTTTTGTATTTTTGAAATCCATCTTCTCGAGTGCTGTTTTACGCCACAAATGCATCGGCAAAATACTCACGAGTGCAATCACAATATTTTCTCCAGGAGAAGAAATGCCTATCGAGCTTTTTCGCCTGAAGCCGAAACATGATTAGCTTCAAGGGAGACAAAAATCCTTTTGCTAGCTTAAAATAATTTGCTGGGGAAAAATTAACTTGCCTTTTCTTTTTTTTTTTCTTTTTTTTTTTTTTTTTGTCTGAAGGTTTTGCGTCTGAATGCAAGATGCCAGCTGAATGCCCTGGAAGGATCAGCTGGTGCTAAATTTGGGTTTAAAAAGGAGAATTGCTCGGGCACCTGAGGTTATCTGTCAGATACAGTTAGAGCTGCCGTTCTGGCCTGCTGCCTCCAATAGTTCATGGAGGGACGTAGGACAGGCCTTGCTAGGAGGGTAAAATCATCACTCGCCTCCTGATCGTTTCATTAAATCACTTTGCAGTAGGGATACGCGTGTTGGTAAAAGGAGAGGAGAAGGTGAGCCGGGCCCGTCTTGTTTTTTTCCTTTTTTTCTCACCTGTGAAACGGGAGGTGATTTTTTTTAGAAACCCAAAATGCCAGGTTTATAGCCTGTTTTTTTTTGGCATCACTCTGCTGCGGCTCACAAACAAGCGCTGGCTTCAGGAAGATGAATTCGAGGCAGGGGGAAATTAAAATGTAAAAGTAATATATCAGGGAAGGTGTCTCGCACCTGGGAGAATTGGTTCTGCTGAGCTGACGCCGAGCTACAGGCAGTTTTATGATAAACAAATCCGAGCCTCAAATGCTGCTGTCCTCTTGCGTTATCTTTTTGCCGGTAACACGACCCAATCCGATCAGCAGACCGAAGCACTGAAAATGCAGGGTTGGAAGTGGTTGGTACGTGGCGGTGCTACGCCTCTGGGTTGTTGTGTGGCTATTTTCCTGCATCCCAAAGGTAGAGAAGAGTTTGGGGCGCTGTAATCTCACGCTAACGAACTACGTGAATCCTCAAACTTGGCATCTTTCAGGAAGGCAAAGGAATACAGGAAGAAACGTGCCTTTTCTTGAGCAGCGTGCACATCGCCCACGGTGATGGCGAGGAAGGTAAGGTCTAAGGAAACACAGACGTGGCCTTCTAACGTCGCTTGGCCATGAAACATTTAGAAACCGGTACCCGCAACCCAGCGCTCCTCAAGCAGTGCAACCTCCAACTATCAGTGGAAGCGGCAGGAAAGCTCATTGCACGCACCTTTGGAATAAGCCGCTTCTCAAAGATCTCTTTCATATTTTGAATCACACTGAGCTTTTGTCCGCAGTATTTAGTAATGAGTTTTGCAAGCTCTGAGTAAATTCTAATTGAGTTTCAATTTGTCCTCCCATAGATCCAGCATCTCCCCTTGTTCTTGTAGAATATGGCACGGTAACTAGTAGCATCTAATTTCCTTTCTCATATTCTGTTGGTTTTAGATGCTGCTTTTATACGTGGTGTTTTCCTCTTTAGGTTAACCGGATGCAAACCTTTGTTTCTCTCCCAACATTAGTGTTTTCTGGCATCTGATGCATCTCATCAGCCACTTGACGTTGGAAAGGAAAGGTGGTAGGGGGAAGGAGCTGGGGGGAAGGTGAGGGAGCTGGCGGTCGGGAGGTGACGCAGCTTCTCCGGGGAAGGTGTCACGGATGTTTGGGTTCTTTGTATTGCCTTCCATGGCCAGTTCTTCTTCCAGCTCTTCTTGTCATCGCTTCTTAGTATTTGCTTATTTTGATAACCTTTGGGAAAGTTTAAAAAAAAAAAAAAAAAAGAAAAAAATGAGCCCTTTGTGTTTGTTATTGGAGTAAAAAGCTACCAGTGGCAACCCGAGATGGTTTTAGTATTGCACAGAAGGACTCTTGTACGTGAGTTTGAGAGGCGGACCGAATACGCGACCTGGCGAGCCGCGTGCGAGGGGGTGGAAGGGCAATGAGCTACTGTGCAGCTTTGCTTTTAAGGGACTTTTCCCTGCCTTTCAAGTCCCCATCCAGCACCCAGTGCCCTCAAATATCTGCCCTTCATGAAACCCTTGGACATTTTGGCATCAGTCGAGCCGCAGTGTTGTATACGCTGAATAAAGTAGATAGAGCAGTAAGTCATTGCAGCCTGTTTGTTTCCTGTGAAATAAGACATTGCAGAATTCCACGATGATCCTTAATGCACTTATTAAAAATCAAGGCATGTCTTCTGCTGTTACATAATGAGTGATTTTAATGTGATAACATATTTTTATAAACATTTGAAGTGTCATTCTAAATTTTTCCTGAATTGTTAAGTGGATGATGTTTGCTGTACTGACTTCCCTCTGATAGGTCTCCTTTTCCTGCCATCTTGTGTTTCTCTAGCAGCTCCCTGATGATGCCTAATCGTTCTTTCCTTGCAAGGTAATAGATGTGGGGTAGACTTCCGGAGGGCACTTCCTAAATTGTAGTGTTTTGGCTGCTTGTGCTGCTCTTGGTTTGGATTTTGACTCATTTGCTTCCCATAATCTTGTTGTTTGAGCCTTCTCTCTCCTCTTCTCCTCCCTTTGGAAATCCTGATATCACGTCTCCTCAAGCAGATGACACGCAGAGTCCAAGCGCTTTAATTTTCTCACCCTTCGATTTAAGGCTCCTGAGTACCCTCATTTCAATACCCTTATTTTAAAATCCTCTTGTAAACAAATAGAGCAAATCTCCATGTCTTAGTGCTCATTTGTAGTTGAAAACATTGGCTTTTTCCCGACACAACGATGGTCAGTACTTAGTTGCTGTAGCTCTTGTTATTTTTCAAATCCAGTGTTGCTATTCCTACTGTTTTGGACATTAGCTGAAAGTCCGATGTGGTCGAGTTAGAGGCACCGAAAGCAGCCGGGCTCTCGGTAGCTTTGAAGACCGTCGTGCTGAGTGGCTGATGCACGTGGTGGCATCTCTTCTTCTTGCAGTGCTGTAGGTTGTCCAGTGTGAACTGCCCATGCCGAAGAGTTGTTCTCCCACATCACCTCCATAAGACAGGGATGATAGGTGGTGGGTTTAGTGTTTTTAGGGGCATCTTGCGAAGAGGTAGCAGCAGAGGGGATGGTGGCATGTGGCAGTCTGCGTTCCTGGTCCAGGTGTGCGTCCATCAGTCATCCGGGCTTGAACTTGGCTGCCTTTAGGAGGAAGGAGACCAAAGGAGCACTGAGATCGAGGCAGGACGTTTGGAAATGAAACAGCCTGGGAGGTTGTTGGCATGCATGAGTACTGCTGGTGGTCGCTGCTGCTCATGCAGCAACACTTAGAACTGAGAAATTCCATCTATTTGTCGTGTTGATGACTGTTTCCTTCTAGCTTAAGGAAATGGTTTCCACTTACATTAGATTGTTATCTGGTATGGATGTGGAATAGATTTCCATTCACTCTTCTTGGCCAAAGAGGAAACGGTGAAGGAAATTTTGGGGAAGCTGGGAAACGAAAATTTAAGTAACTTCAACTGCTGAGCTTCAACTGCCTCTCCTGACTTCTGATCATCTTCATTGCCTTGGGAAGACTTGGTACCTTGTTCTTTGGATGACAGTTATGAAAATATCGGTAAATGAAGCGCTGAGCTGGGTCGTGGTGGCGGTGGTCGGCGAGCGCTGCCGTACGGGACAGCTCGGGAAGGGCTGCTCCAAGCTCTCCGAAAGTGGCTCCTCTGTGATGCCTGCAAAGCGTTTGTGTTTTAGGCCGGGAAAGTCTCTTACTGCTAATGAACTGCTGAACTGTACAACATCTTAATGTGTTTGGTAACTCTAGTAGTGTTAATTTTTGATTTTTTTTTGTTTTATTATTGTGCATAGAGGTATCTTGGGGAAAGAGATGTTTCAGCCGAACTGGTTGTGCAAGGAGAGAACACCGGTACTAAGCCTTGAAAATGCTAAAGGCAGAAGTACACCTATCTTTGCTATTTTGGGACTTGAAAAAGATTCAGGAATTTGAGTGGTCCACAGCTGTTTGTAAATGCCAAAGTCTTTTTTAAAATAGCAGAAAATTGCAAAATATGTAGGTCAAACTCCCCCCCCCCCCCCCCCCTTAAGCACCATGTTTTCATAAGCCGCAGTAAGTGATGGTCTATTGGCAGTGCTAAGACTAATTTAATGACTGTTGCAAATAAAACCTGTTCTTCTCCACCTTCTAAAAGGGATGCTAGCTAGGTTCCTAGCTATTAAAATAACATGTATGTATATATATATTTTTAAAGATCAGTAGAATGCCCTTTAGGGGCTCCTTTTTCTCCAGACTGTTAAATTCCTCTCCCAGAATAACTTTGAACTCTTTCACCTGTGTTTCAGATAACCTTCAAAAAGGGGAACTGTCAGATCGGATTTTCTTTCTGCTGGCTCCTGTTAATAACTGGAAAACCTCTGGAGTTTCCTAATAACGCCCCTGCCAGTGTTTCTGGTATGGGGACCTAGCATGCTCCAGCCTTGGACGGTTGGAATAGTGAAAATGCATAAGTAAATTTGTTCTTGAAATTACATTTTGTAATTGGTTTAAGCAGATTTAATCTTTAGCTCATTTTGCTGTTAAAACCTAATTATGAATAGTTAAATTCAGGTTAAAGAATCCAATTTTCTTCTCATTCTATGCAGTACACACATTGCCACAACATGTCTGGTTTTAATGCTTTAGGAAACAGTGTCTGAGGCAGCATAGCTGAAGACTTAGTTTGTGTACACAGTCTATAATATTTTTTTAAATATTAATTTGCATAAAATGTGATTAGTGTTGTTTGGAAAAAAGAATTACAACAGCCATCCCTCCCCCCAAACTAGGCTTATCTGTGATTAAAATGAAACATAAAAGTAGGATTCTTGCTCTTTGCGACATGGATACTTGCCAGCCTCGCAACTAAATTGTCAATAGCAGCTTTGGGTGTGAAATTACTTGGGGTTTTATAGTTCCCTTATACAGACAGGTAAATGAAAGATAAAAGCAGAGAATATTGTCTATTTTTCTGGTAGTTGGTATGAAATTGGTATTTACTGAACATAAAAATAATATATATACATATAATGTTATATGCACAGGCTATATACATGCTTAAAATTTCTTCATGTGTTGTGTGTTGTTGGAAGTTTAAATTATACTTGTTGATTTACAATTGGACATTGAAATCGTATGTTGGCAATGGTTGAAAAGTATGGTCTTTCCTCATCATCAGAACAGGTTTTCTTCTGGAAAACGCTGACGGTTTATTTTGCTCCAACCTTTGTTTAATTCTTTAGAAGCAGGTGAGATTTGACCCCATAAGGACGGCAGTCTCTCTCCTCCATTAAAAACTTTCTGGCAAACTAAGTGCTCTCTTCTGCGCAGGAAAAATGTTGCCCCACCAAAGCTGGGCCAGCAGCTGAGGGATGGTTGCAGTCTCCTAGGTGGTGACCGAAGCAATCATCTTGATGAAATTCAGAGAAATATCTTACTGCTGAAGATAGTAACTTGGATGTACTGTGGAAATTTTACTTACCCGTGATCACTCGGAGCAAATTCCAATGCATTTAGCTGTCTTCACGGCCCCGCGCCCTTTCTCAGATTGTAGCTGAGTTCTGAAATTGGGGCATGAGAACGATGCTCTTGGCAGTATCTGTCTCTGGTTATATTGCCTTACTTTAATATGTGTTTCAGACTTGTTTTTCTTCTCTTCCCATCTCAGAGAACCAGGATTAGTCTGAAAGGAAAGAGAATAAATTGTGTATTCGTTGTATTAATATTGTATGCTAGAGTCTCTGTCCTTGGAGATACTAAAAAATTGACTGGATAGGCCACGAGCAACCTAATGCAACTTTGAAGTTGTCCCTGCTTTGAGTGGGAGCTTGGAGAAAACAACCTCCCAAGGTCCCTTCCAAACTAAATTATTCTGTGATTTTGTGATCCAAACAGAATTATTCACTAAGTTCCTGGTGATCACATCTCTGCAAACCAGCTGGAGTCGCTGAGAGTGTGAATTAACCTGCAGAGTTTTTATCGACTAATGTCAAACGTGCCTGTGTTAACGGGGTGGTGGGACGGGAGGGCGTCTTGGCTCTTGGACTGTGGGATGAACTTCTTCTAGCAAGGACATCTTTATGTGAGAACATGATCCATGGAGTCGGCGTGGCTTTTGATTCATTTCAAAATGGAGCAGTCTAACATTTCTGTTAGATGGTATCTTTCCTTCAGTCCTTGGCCTGAATTGCTGGGCCATGTTGCTATTTAATGGTGGTTGCATTTTAGAAGAGGAGTCCTTCTCCAAATGTGGGTAAACTTTGGGATTTTGAATAGAAAAAGAAAGAGCAATGGGCGCACTCTGCATAAAAACATCTCGTGTTTGACAAAGGTGCATCTTTTCTACGATGATTCAATATTGTATTAATGAGGAATAATCGATGCTGCTGCCAATGTTAAAATACGGTGGGAGCTGAATGAGTGCAATCCGTTTGGCAGTTTTAGAGATTGCTGCCTAAATAGTTTCATCGCTTTATTACGGGTCATGTGAAGGCAGTTAATCTGGAGTAATTTAGTTGTAATATGACCTGGCTAGTCTCAAAATGACACTTTTGAAGAAGTTGCCAAATAGAGCCATCTGTTTTCTTATACTCCAATTGCTCGTTCAGCCCAAACAGCAGATCTAGGGAAATAAGTTAGCGAGGCCCGAGTGTGGATACGCTGTTCTGGCGTTATCGGTGCAGTTATGAATGGCAAGGATTAAGACTTCTTGTCAGGAGCTCTCAAACCCAGAGCCTCAGGGTACTTTCTTTATTTCTTTATGCTTCTCTGCTTATCTGGTCGTGCCTCTGTTCCCATCCCCTGTTCCATACCACCCATGAGGCTGATGAGCTTTATTTTTTCTCCCACTTGCTAAGAAGTGACCTTCACATTGAGTTTTGTGCTGCTTTCTCCCCTGAAATTTTTTGCAAATTTTTCAGATTCGTCCTTAAGACCACTTCCGTGGCAGAGCCTGCAAGATACATGCTTCTTCAAGGGCAAGACCTTCTGACCTGCTGTGTGCCCATGTGCGGGCTCAGCTGGGCCTCCTCGATGTGTCAGGTCCCTTGTTAGACCCCTTCGGTTTGAGTCGGTCACAGACTAGCCCTGGGCCTGTTGCTCCTTGCTGTGCGATGTCTGGTCTGTCTCTCTTCTGGGAACAAAGCTCATTGCTATTTTTATCTGTGTTGTGCAGTGTTTAGTGCAGTTTTGGGTGCTGTAAGAAGCAATCAATAATCCTTATTGACTGACCTCTGGCCAAGGCTTCCTATTGCTCACGGAGGAGCGAATGTTGTGAGCGACTTGCTAAAAGCAGTTCTCGTTCAGCAGAAACCCTTCGGGCTTTGGGGCAAAACAGCGGCAGAAGCTGCTACGCCTTCTGAAGGGTGTCTGTCCTCGCTTGGGAAAAAGGAAATATGAAGTGGAACAACGTAGACGTGTGTATGCAGAATGGGCTACTGTCAATAGGTATCATAGAATGACATTTTATGCTTTTGGAGGCTCCCTTGGAGATGTCGATGGTAGCAGGGGGAAATATAAGTAGACTACTCACTCCTTGTCTTGTTGGGTGAGAGCTCAGTAGTGGGTTGGGTGTAAAGTTTAACCTGAGAGAAACTGCCTAAAGAGCAAAAGATCACTTGGGATATTGTTGTGGCTATGTTTATGGTGAATACCCTCCGCCGCGGTCTGAGAAACCTGTGTTGTAAACCGCTCTAAAAATATTGCGTGACGCAATCTCGTCTTTGGAAGTTGGTTTCTCAGATTTGCAGGCATCTGCCCGTACTTCGTTCTGTGTATTATAGCTAGACAAGGTGTCTATCCTCGTACTTAAGTAGGTAGGACAGGCATTGAGATACCACAGTTGCAGGCATAAGTAGCAGTAAATACACCCTCCTGACATAGTAGAAAGATGCATACCTATAAAAGCCTGAGTAGCATGGGGAAGGTGAGCCATCAGTGAAGGTGAGTGTGTGATTTCCATGTCCTCCAGAGGTTGTGCCTAGCCAACACTGGATGAGAAGAGCAGTGGACCCGTGGTGCTGCACTCATGGAGATAACTGCTATTACCATTTCATTCTCAATGAGCAGCAACTGTGACCTGCTCCCTGGTGGCTTGGATCAGGATACCATTTCCTAGCAGCCTCAGTCCTTGTCACCAGCTCCTCTGGCTCCACCTGAGCACATGCTGAATAGCTGTGGGAAGCTGCGTTGGATGCCTGGAAATAAGCCTTTAGCATGAGGCTTGAGCTGAACCCTGCTTGATGCTACTGCTATGAAATTGCGCCTATGTTAATATATCTTCATCGTTTTCTGTTTATTTGTATCTCCTGCTCTCAGTTCCTATTTTCTGAACTCATCATCTCTCCTAAAGCCCAGGTTGTAGCCGCCGGGAGCCCAGACCCGTTTTATTTTCTCGTTTATCCTTTCTTTCAGTCTAATCTCACACTGCAAACGCGAATGTTACAGATCTTCACCTGAACAACGGGGAAGTGCAAATGTCTCCTGAAAAATGCGTGAAGCACATCCCCTCCCCACAAGCTCCAAGGTGCAGGACTCACCTAGACAGATTTTTAAATGTGTATAACTTTGGCAAGGGGGAAGCCCAAGCAACGGGTCAGTTGTCCAAAATCATCGTGCTGCGATGGCTTTAAGCAGGGCTTCTATAGCAAAGCTGTCTATATAATCCCTTTTGCAATCTCTCTTTCTTTCCCAGAGGCAAGTGAAGGAGCTGTAGGTTGTCCAGGGCATTCTCTCCAGGAGAAGTATAAAGAAGGTGGGTTGCAGAGACGAGGTGAGCAGTGCTAAGGAAGCAGCCTTAGGCTGGAGTCTACCTACCATCTGAGCTAGCACCCTTGTCACCTGCACTAGCTCCTGCCGGCTTTTCTCCCAGGAGCTGACACAGCTGTGTCTGAGCTCAGCAGGAGATGCTGATGCCCCCATGGCTGGTCGAGATCACTCCTCCGCTCCCGGAGAGAGTGTTTGTTTTGCTGAGTCTGCTTTATCCCCCCGCTCTGCTTTTTATGGCGTGTTTGCCAGCTACAAGTCTTGAAGCATCTGTTAATACCGTTGGTCTTCTAGAAGACTCCTAAGAGCCTTAACTTGGACTTTGTGGAGCTCCAAATCTGCTCGCTGTTCAGACTGGGACATTTGTAAGGAAGCGGCAGGGCACCCCGTATCATTCTGTGTACTGTCGATGATACCTGTTGCAGAAAAGCTTTCCTAACCCAGGATTACAGAGGCACAACTGGGATTTAAGCTCCGATTTCCTAGGACATTGTTTGGCATTTTAACCACAAATCCTTCTTCCTTTTTTTCTGTAGCTTTTGTGACAGAGGTGGAGCCCGTATCTCGGAGGGAGATATCTGATGGAAGATTTCATAGCAGGGCAGTCTGGATGGTGATGTGCGTGTTACTACCTTCAGCCGACCAACTCTCCTGTAAATAGGACAGTGGCAGATAATCCCATTTGTCATGTCTGTTAGCTCAAAGCCTGTTGGAGGGAGGTGACACTTTTGCTTTCAGCTGGACAGGGGTTGCAGGATGCGTTCTTACAGATGCAGAGTAAATTTTAACGTTTTATATTTATTTATTCCAAATTACTTGATTGTGGATCTGATTATTAATGGGATAATGTTGGTGCTGTTATCTCCATCATGGTGATGGACTAGGTGAGAGTTCTGTAAGATAGTTTCCATCCTTTGGACTACAGAAATCATCTTCTTAGTTGTCCTTGTGACCAAGTCATCCCCCTGTTTACATCCCTCTGCTGTCTCCCCGCCTTCATCTTTTCACGCATAAGCACTTTGCAGCCTATTTTCACCCTATATGTTGTTTCCCCTTCTGTAGGGGAGCCTGTCGCCCCCCTCCAGCTGGCCTTTGATGGCAGTCCCCCTCCTCCTTCTCCCTCACCATTTGGTTTTTGCAAACACATGCTGCCCTGATGGTTGAGAAGAACACCTGAGCAACTGCTACGTTTATGCCTTGGTATCCTCTTAGCCTGTCGCCCCCCTCCAGCTGGCCTTTGATGGCAGTCCCCCATGACAAAACTCCCCCAATGAAATCAGAGATCTGCTTTGAAAATTGCCTAAACCTGCCAACTCCTCATGGGGTAGCGCCTGGCAGAAGCTGGATTAAAAAGCCCTGCTGGTTACAGGACCTGAAGCATCATTTCAAGGCGATGCGGAGTGGAGAATCTATGCCTGTAAATGTCTCTGTGGTATTTGTAGGTGAAATATCTGCTCTAGGCAAAGCATTACTGTTCCAGCAGATATGGAAGACTGGAGCTGGAAAAATGATCCTTTGTACTGAACGTCCGTGGATCCGTAATGATTCATCTGCAGCTTGTTTGCAACCTAGGGAGCAGACCAAGACCTGGCAGTTGCTGATGGTGAGCGTGGGTGAGCTGCTGAGGCGCAGGCGGTTGTACTCTTGCTTCAGCTGCGCGAAGGCTTTCCTAGACCTCCCTGTTGAACAGATTTAATCGATTTTTAGAGGCTCAAAGGGCCCGATGAAGTCATCTATCTGACTTTCTCTGTCAACCAAGCTGTGGGAACCTCATGCAGTCACCATCAGGCCTGTAGCTTCAGCTAGTGCATGTGCTTCAGAGATGTGTCATCTTAATTCGTTGCATCTGTTTTCCCAAAAAGGATTCACGACATAATTAAATTAGTCTCGATTGCTGAACTATGTGGAGAAGCTTTGGATTAAGCTGAGCCCGCTCATAGTTGTTCTTGGACAGATCGGTGACAGGTCTGTCAGGAATTTGTAGAGATCCGTGTGAAGTCTCTAACCTACGTCAGGAAAATATGGTGGATTCAGGACGTGGACAAGCAAATCACCTCATTAACCAGAGCTGAGCTGCTCAGGAGGGAGCTCAACCAACGCTGGCTGCAGCACAGCTTCCAGTCCTCCCTTCTGGGAGAAGGAGCTCGCACGAGCTGTAAGGAACCTGCTGCGCAGGTTAAAAACACATTGTGATGGTACAGGAGATCCATCCATCGCCAACCCAAAACTACTTTTTTTTGACATTTGTGATAAGGAAGGAGAAGGAAAGTGTCTTGCTGTTTCCATATTTACTTGGGTAAGCGTGACTGAGCTTACCAAGGTAACTCTAGGTGCCTGTTACCCACCTGGCAGCTGAGATCCTTTGGGGACATCCAGTGTGTCCATAGAAGTGCCTTCCTCCCAGGGTCCTGTGTCTTCTGGATTGTGGAGAGAGAAGGGGAAACAAGATAAACCACTGCCTTATTTTTCACAGGTGGACTAGGTTTTGGATAGGACTAGCTTCTCAGCCTTGCTGGCCTCGATGTGCTAGACATGCGTGCTGCGTTCCCCTGAGTCACCTCGCTTTGCTGTGCCGAGCGAGAGACCGGGGTGTTGAATGGCAAGGTGCCATTAAACGGTTGTGAAGAGAGGTGTGAAAGTAGACCTCGGACTGGCAGATTAAAACCATCTTAAATCAGACTAACGTGTAATTGCCGAGAGTCTGATGTTGAGAAGGAGGTGATGGGTACCTTAACTTTTTTGGACTGCTGTAATTAACAGCCAAATAACTAGAGTTACAGTTTGCCCAACTAATGCAGAATGAGAAGTATGATATATAAATATATATATGAGAGAGAACATGTAATGAATTAGGGAGTTTGATAGATGATGTTTTACTTAACCAGCATAAAATGCTCTGTGCAATACCTCTGTGAACTCTGTCTACCAGGGGGAAAGTGGAGTGAGTAAAAATAAACTTCAGTGTTGGAAAACAGGCTCTGGAACCTGCCTCCAGAACAAAACAGTTGCATTTGCATGAATTTCCCCTGACTTTTTCCTTCAAAGTTCAGGTTTTTGAGAAGAGCACCTCCAATGACTTAAATGGTCGTTACAGTACAGAGAGAGGAGAACAGCCCCCAAAATAACCAGTTCTAAGCTGTCCAAATGGGCTGAAGAGGAGCAAAACCATATAATAATAGTGATCTACTGAGGGCCAAATATCTGTATGCCAGAAATACGTAAGATGCGTCTTCGCCACCAAAAACAACTGTTGAATTAGGAGGAAGTACCAGCGTAGAGTCAGGTTAATCACACAGTTAACCAGCACTCGGCTCATCGGCTGAGACATAGGAACCATTCCTTGGTTCCGGGCAAGCTATAACGTTTTTCCAATACAAACTGAATATTTGAATTATTTTGGGGCCAGCCTACAAGCACCTTGCTTTGGTTGTCCCTGTTGGGCGAAGACTTGCTCTGTGAGCCAGGCTTGCACTCTTCCAGCACAGCTTGGCGAAGGGATGTTGTCCAGATGCGGCGAAAGAAGGTAGCGGAGAGAAGATACCCAAGGTCGTGGGCTGAAAGGACACCTCGAAGGTGGGCAAACCTGGCGGCTGCCACCATGGTGCTCTTGCGAAGCCTGATCTTTTGGGGAAACTTGAGTTCTTAAGCTTCTTCTGGCTTGCGTGTACTCAGAAGACCTTTCTGTAACGCTCTTTATTTGTTCTTGCTTTTATTTTATTTTCTGAAAAAGCACTGGGCCGCTTTAAAAAAGGAGCAAGCTAGTTCTAGTGCAAGAAAGTGTCGAATTCTGGATTACAAGTTCGGAAATGGAGTTTCTTACGTTTCTCTTCTGTAATTCCAAGATTATGTTTAATAAAGATCCTTTTCAGCTACTCCAGTGTTTCACTAGCTTTGGAGGCTAGTGACCCTGAGCCTCCGCTGCTGCGTTAAACTCTAAGACTAGCTCTTTCTATTTGCAATGGAATTTCCTTTTTCTCAGTACTTTTCGAACCTATTTTAGGCATGATTCATCTGGATTTATACCAAATATAGCTGCTGTGACTCAGCCGCCTCTGTTCCCGCTTTTGGACCTGGCGATCCGCTTGCTGCTTTTGCATTTTGTAGCGCTTTCCCACACCTCTGTGTTTTCCTCCTCTGCGTGTACAATCCCGTCCTTTTGTGTTCCTTAATTAGTGTGTTTTTTTCCCTTGTGTAAATGGCTTTCCCATTGAGTGCAGTATTTTTAAGATCATTGCAGCGTTTTCAAAGTCCCGTACTGTAAGAAGACCTCGCCATGAGCATCTATTTACTGTGATCTGGACTGGAAGCGTTGGCTCGCTTCACCCGGGCTGTTCAGAGGGAGACGGGCCGGCTGGCCGCAGCGCGACGGTGATACCCAAGGAGCGAGAGGCCAAGGATGCTGCCTTTTGCCAACGGTAGCGACAGCTCGCTCTTGGGCGCGCATTTCTCCTCCTTTTCCCCCTCCCCAGACCAGCTCTGCAGAAGATTTTCCAAATCGTATGGCAACAGTGAATTGCAAATCAGGAGGATTTAGCATTTGTATCAACCGTGCGCCGGTGGCGGTGGATAGCAGGAGCTGAAGGTTGCGGCTAGAAGAGGGGGTGAGAGCGAAGGCAGCTCAGGGACACCGGCCGCCTCGAAAGATGCTTTGCCCCATCAAGATTTTTCATCCTCCTATGAAAATGATTGGAGGCTTTTCCTCTCTCTGCAGAATTGGATCATTAAAAAAAAAATAACCATCTTTCCTATTCTTTAGTGCACAGTGCTTAGATGCAAAAGGTATATGCTGGGTTAATTGCTTGCCTCTGGCAATCGGATCGCCTCGGGGCAGAGCTGAAATGCCGCCCCAGAAAGCTTTCTCATTGCATTCATGCAGTCTTCAGCCTCGCTGGAAGGAGTCGGATGCTCCCGTGCCGCGCTCTGAATGCCGGCGTTGCAGCATGATGCAAAGTGGGACGGATCCGGTGGCTGCCCCAGTGCTGCGGGGACGCCTTCCTCCTCCGATAAATCTACCCTTGAGATGCTTTATGGCGGATCAGTCACTGCTCTCTAACTTTTAAACACATGCACCGTTATATGCAAACGCATTAATAAGCATGAAAAAATTTATATATATATTGTGGATTGAAAAATGATAATTAGATTATTTTGAAGTTAGTGGAAGAAATTCATTTCCTTACCCAAAAAAAAAAAAAAGGAGGAGGGGGCGACTTTTGGGATGCTCCTTGCTGTGTGATGCTGGTTCCAGACCTCCGGGCTGGTCTCGCAAAGGAGCCGCATCCAGCTATTACGTCTAGCTATTACATCTAGTAATATTGATGCAAGCGTCGTCCGAGCAGGAGAAAAAATTGGAGAAAGGGTCGCTTGAATAGGTGGCATGTACCTGCCAGATGATCAATAAAGTAGAATTAATTTAAGATACAAAGTGAATCGTTTTAAAGAATGATGGCAAAAAGGTTGTTATGAGCTGAGGTGATTTTGTCAGGGTGAAAATAAATGTGTCACAAATCGGTTGCAAATAAGGGCCTGTTTTTTGTTGTTTTTTTTTCCCAAAACATGCAACTGAGGAGCACAAAGCTGTAAATCCAGGTGTTTAGGGTTGTCTCCCATACGCCCAGGCTCTTTGCAGAGCGTGCAAAAACTAGGCTTTGCCCTGAAGCAGGTACAAGGTATGGTCCCCAGCCTGAACGTGTAGCTGGATGCTTGATGCCGGTGGGGACTGCACCTGGGTTCGTGGCAGGCACGAGCACATCTGCGGGGAGCTGCGCTGCAAAACAGCTGCAGAGCTGAACGCGAAGCAGCAGCAAATCAAGGCAATAGCAGACCGGATCCGTTACACACCTATTTGGAGGTGTGCAGGTGCTTGGCTCGGTGTTGCCTTTGGTAACGAGACCTACCAATTACTGTGCATCTACATACGGCAGCAGCAAGTGCATATTTTGATGTGTTGTTTCTGTTTTACGGTGCTAAGACCTAGCCGGAGATGTTAAAGTTTAATTTTCCTTGATTTTGCAGAAGGCCGTTAGCCAAAGGTTATACGTTCTGCCTTCCGTTAAACTTTTGCCTTTGTACCTATAATAATGCTGAAATTATATTAAAAATGTAGAAGGCTTAGGCAAGCTGTAATTAAACAGATTTTGCCGAGGCAATCTGAGCGGCAGTGGCAGCACGTGTGTAAGATTTGGAGTAATCTGTTGACTGTAGGATTTTACTTTTTTTTTTTAAATCACTGAATCAGTTAAATTGTAAAATTGGTTTCTCATGATAGGGATTAACAGGAAATTAAGCCATTCTGTGGCAAATTAAAGCTTTTAGACACTTTTTTTTCCAGAGCGGGAGTCATAGCATCAAAGGGACACTGATTGATAGAAAATAGGATTTTTATCACTGCTAAATCGAAAGTCGTTGTAGCTCTCTGTACGGAGGCTCTGGCATTCCTCAAGCCTAAGCTAATGTGAATGACAGATTTGTGAATTAAATTAATGGTATCATTGCTAGATGCCCTCTTGAGTTTTCATGTTGTGCTATAACCTTCGACAACTGAACTTGTTATCTTTTTTAATATTACCTTTATGAACAATTGTGGTAATTGCAGTTGTTTGAAAATACCACTATACTCTTAGAAGGGCGGAAAGTCCAGAAACCTATGAAAAGTGCTAACTGTTGGCTTGTAGTGGCCTTTCATCCCTTTTCTTTCCACGAGCTGCGAAAGCATTCCTGTTTTTGGCCTCCTGTGCTGCATATATTCACTGAAAAATGCAACGACTGTTTAGGTGAAAAAAAGCACTGAAAAATCCTCTGCAATGGCAGCCTGGAAAATACTTGGCTTTTACAGCGATTACAAAACGAATATGCTGATTGACTGCATGCTACATGTAGTATAGAGTCATCTTACAGGCTTGTAGATGTTGGTCTCCTGCCTCCTGTAGAGCACGTGCTCCTCAACTCTGCTAATTCTGTGTTGAGTGTCTGACTTGTGTTTGAGACACGGTGCAGCTTTATGAAGACGTGCAGCCGGCGTTTAAAGACTTCAGATGATGGTCATCTCGCCTAACCATGCTTTCTGTGTTGCTCCCACCTCTGATGATGCGCTGGGGAAACGCTCTCCTAGCCAGAGCTTCTGCAGCATCCACCCGTGGAGTCTTAGACTCTGTTAGAGTCTCTAAAAGAAACACTACGTAGTGAGGATATTTCAAATATAATGTGAGTTGGATACGTAATAGAGTAGATCAGCCATGACTTTTGCACAGAAAGAGGTGGGCATTCACGGTGGTGGAGGGACATGGCGGGGGGAAGATGGTCCCTCTGTCCCTCTTCCGCCTTGCCCAGAAGAAGAGCTGCACGATTCAGCCATGTAGGCAGTAAGGCTGGGAGAACCGGGGGGATAAAAGGATAGCAGGGACCAGGAACTGATCTGGTGGTCCTTAGCCTTCCCTCAAAGCATTGGCAGACCTTTCGAGGGGCTGGGGAGCAGCCTTTAGACCATCCGGTATCCCATTTGACTTGGATGCTTGAGAGGTGGATGTGCTTAAATAAGTATTTAGCATTTAAGTAAATTTATTTCATCTTTTCAATTTTGCCTGAGCTCTGCTCATGATGGATGCAAATCTCTTATTTTCTGAACTGGAGTTCTGTTTGCTCACCACTTGGTGACTTTCATCTGAGAAAGCCAGTAGGGTTCTTTCAGATATTTTTTTAAGTGGTGCCACTTTTGCAGCATTTAATAGCCAGGCGTTGGTCTTCGGTAGCATCAGGCACACCAAGACCAACATGGATCTGGTGGTTATTCTGCTTCTTTGTAGAGAGCTTTCCAAACCTACTGAAAGGATGCCAGTGTGTGCCGTCCTGTGGGTAGGAAAGACTTGATGCCAGCGTGTGCCGTCCCGTGGATAGGAAAGACTTGCAGTCTCTGGGGTTCGTTAATACGGTACCTCTTGCCAATGCAAAATTAATTACAAAAAGAGGATGATGGACAAACCTCTTGCCAAAGCTCCATTTCCACTAACAGATTGAGCCTGCGTTCTCCTTCATCTTTCCTGATCCGGCTTTGTTTCAGAACAAAGTTTCCAGTTAAGGAAGAAGGGACCGTTGCGGAGGATTGATCCCCTCCATGTGCAGTTAATCTTCATTTTTGCCAGTCTCTGTATCCCTGTCTTTATCCTTGCAGCAGAAGGACCAAAACGATGAGAGGACAGGCAGGGATTTGGTGTGCTGCCTACCCGTGGGGTAGGGCTGGTGCCAGAGGAGCGCTCCGTCTCTCCTGCTGCTGCCCTGGGGTTTCCAGCCTTGGCCAGAGAAGAAAGCCCGCTGCCAGAGAAGAGGACTTGTGAGGAGATCGTTAGAGGGCAATGAGGAACCATCGTGGCTGATAAATCACGTAATAAATCACGTAGTCAAAACCTGCAGCGAGGTGAATTTGGATGCTCACCAAACAAAGCCTAGAGGGTTCTGTCCCATATCTTATTAAAAGCACATCTCTGCCCTCATTGGATTTTCATTCCAGAAACATACTGTATTTCTGGTGTGTGTCAACTTTGTATTGCCTAATCCATTCAGAAGCAAATTTAGATTTTTATCCTATTGCAGTGTGTGGGAAGGAGCAATGTTTTCAATATTCGGGAAATGGCTGGCAAGTGATTCTCCCATACCGAGGGGAGTAATTACAGGAACCGAAGGAAGGTAATTAGTGGTAGTGGTTGGAAATTTTGAACAAAATGTAAATTAAAACACGTCTGTGAGGATAATGTGATTTTTTTTTTTCCTGGTATTGAAAATTTTCTGTCAGAAATTGGTTAATACAGCTTAGTCTGACCCAATGGAAAAGAAAAAAATGTTATACTGTAGGCTGAAATGAAAACGAGAGTTCATGTAACCGCTGTGATTTGGGTATGCCAAATGCAAGGAACTGCACAGTCAAATCACTGCCGTAGTCTCTCTTTTGACTCCTTTTCCAGTGTGATACTTCTCTATCTCATTGCGGCACATTTTAAATTACTTTTAAGGACATGGAGAACAGGAGAGGTGCCTGAGGACTGGAGGAAAGCCAATGTCACTCCAATCTTCAAAAAGGGCAAGGAGGAGGACCCAGGGAACTACAGGCCGGCCAGCCTCACCTCCATCCCTGGAAAGGTGATGGAACAGCTCATCCTGGATGTCATCTCTGAGCATGTGGAGGAAAAGATGGTGATCAGGAGTAGTCAGCATGGATTCACCAAGGGAAACCATGCTTAATGAACCTGATAGCCTTCTGCGATGGGATGACTGCCTGGGTAGATGAGGGGAGACCAGTGGATGTTGTCTACCTTGACTTCAGCAAGGCTTTTGACACTGTCTCCCATAACATCCTTGTAGGCAAGTTCAGGAAACGCAGGATAGATGAGGAGACAGTGAAGTGGATTGGAACTGGCTGAATGGCCGAGCTCAGAGGGTTGTGACCAGCAGCAGAGTCCAGTTGGAGGCCTGGAGCTAGTGGTGTCCCCCGGGGTCAATACTGGGACCAGTGTTGTTCAACTTATTCATCAATGACTTGGATGAAGGGACAGAGTGCACTCTCAGCCAGTTTGCCGATGACACCAAACTGGGAGGAGCGGCTGATGCCCCAGAGGCTGTGCTGCCGTTCAGAGGGACCTGGACAGGCTGGAGAGATGGGCAGAGAGGAACCTCGTGAAGTTCAGCAAAGGCAAGTGCAGGGTCCTGCCCCGGGGAGGAATAACCCCAGGCACCAGGACAGGCTGGGGGTGACCTGCTGGAGAGCAGCTCTGCGGAGAAGGACCTGGGGGTCCTGGTGGACACCAAGGTGACCGTGAGCCAGCAAGGTGCCCGTGTGGCCAAGAAGGCCAGCGGTGTCCTGGGTGCGTTAGGCAGAGCGTTGCCAGCAGGTCGAGGGAGGTGATCCTGCCCCTGTGCTCAGTCCTGGTGAGGCCACCAGGGTCCAGTTCTGGGCTCCCCAATACAAGAGAGATGTGGAGCTACTGGAGAGAGTCCAGTGGAGGGCTGCTGAGATGATGGAGGGACTGGAGCATCTCTCGTATGAGGAGAGGCTGGGAGAGCTGGGGCTGTTCAGCCTGGAGAATAGACGGCAAAGCAGGGATCTTATCAATGTACACAGATATCTGAAGGGAGGGTGTCAAGAGGATGGGGCCAGACTCTTTTCAGTGGTGCCCAGTGATAGGACATGAGGCAACGAGCACAAACTGAAACACAAGAAGTTCCATCTGAACATGAGAAAAAACTTTTTAATGTGAAGATAGCAGAGCACTGGAACAGGTTACCGAGAGAGGTTGTGGAGTCGCTGTCTTTGGAGATCTTCAAAAGCCATCTGGACACAATCCTTGGAAACGTGCTCTAGGTGACCCTGCTTGAGCAGGGGGGTTGGACTAGATGGTCTCCAGAGGTTCCTTCCAACCTCAACCCTTCTGTGATTCTTGATACTCTGTCATCCATCTGAGGTGGAGGTCTGCCTCTCTGAAACACTTAAGTACTTGGGTCTTCTGTATTAAAATTAATATAACTATGGCAGCAAGTTCTGAGCCCAGGAGCTGAAGCTGGGTCCCAGCACGGTGGGTTTGCTCACCCCGAGCGAGGCACCTAACCAAGCTCCTTCAGCCTTTTTGTTGTCTATAAGAAGAAGCTGCAGTGGTTTACTTAATATTTTAGATTATTATTATTATTAATGTTATGAATTACTTATTATTTTTAAAACACTTGGAGGAGGGGAAGTCTATTTTTATTATTAATGTAAAACTAGTCACAAAATAGTATTCAGAGAGGCAATTTGTGTGTGACTACTGAAATTTAGCTTTTTGTAGGAGAAGAAGCGGTGGCTGCTGGTGAGAGGTCTGAAGCAGCTCAAGAAGTCTCAGGAAATAAAAATAACTGAGAATGTTATTTTGATTTTTTTACAGTGAAAAGGATGAAAACAATCATTGTGTTCTAGGATAGATAGTTATAATCCAGGGAGATTTTCTAACCGGTTTCAGTAATTTTATGGTAGGTCAAATTCTGTGCTAAGTTGATTAATAATGTCAGTTAGATCCCATTAGAAAACCTGTTCTTGTCTGCCTAACTGAAGTGAAGGATGTTGTTTGACAGGGACCATGATCATTTGGGTTGTTTAGTATCATAGCTAATGTGGTGATTAAGTTTTCGTGGTCTTGTGAGGCATCTTTAAATTGTCTGTTTTACTGATATGTGATAGTATAAAAATCAATGAAAGAGAAAGTGTGAACGCTCCCCCCTCCAGCCCAGGGTTTCTGCTGTCCTACCAAGTATCAAGGAAACGTATGACTTGAGGCTACTGGGAAAACCCTAAGCCTTTGGAAAGTTGTTTGGGAAGTAATTATGGCTAAGATCAAGAAAATTGTGGCCTGAGACTGTGGCAGGAGATAGGGATCTGAGAAATGAGTGTTTACAGCACAAACTATTTTGGGATTGAGATCGTGTCCTAGAAACGCTGGTTGAACTGGACATCCAGAGTCATCTAGTCCCTTAGGTCAAAGTGGGGCTGAACCAGCACCAGATCAGGTTAGCCATGGCCTTGTGCAGACCAGTCTTCAAAACCTCTGCGGATGGAGATCCCCAAAACTCTCCGGAAAACCTGTTTCTGGACTGCAGTTCCCTCCTCGTTAGAAAGCTTTTCCTAATGGCCAACTCACATCTCCCACACTGCATTTTGGGACTGTTGCCCCTTGTCGGTTCAAGACAAATAAATCTGAAAAGGAAAGAAATATAGCTGTTAACCAGGGACCCATCTTCAAACTGTGTGTCCTGAGAGGTCTTTTCAGGAAAACATGGTGAATGAGGCTCACTACAAGATAAAAGAATCGAGATAATCAAGTGGAGGAGGACATGGCTCAGTTGTACTCAGTGCTCTGGCTCTGCACTCCAATAGTCTGGCAGGGTTTGTTGCCAGAGGGAAAGCCAGCAAAGACTCAGGTTAAAGAAATTAGTAGGAATAACTCAGGAAAGTGGTTTGAGAATGGTTTTAGGGACACAAAGGACACAAAATGTGTTTTACTTCTCTTTGAGATCTGCAGTTCCACAGCTGCGTGCACATCTTCGTGTTGGGGTCCCTGCACATCTGAAGCTGGACATGTGTTGGAGTCCCCGCACTTCTGAAGCTGGACACATGCTGTATCAAGAGGTAAATCGGTATTTTGATATTGGTCAGCCTACCTTCATATTCGACAACTGAACCGAATCCTCTGAAAAGTCTTGTTATTTCCAGAATAGGAGCTCATGGTCCTTCTGCCATTTATAAAAATAAAAAAAATGTATTTAAAAAGTAATCTATTGGTTACCTGCTGGTGCAACCCGTCTGTCCTGTAGATATAAGGCAAGGAATTTATCTTGCAAAATTCATCTTCATACAGACATTGTGTTCTCTGGAAGCAAACTATTTAATATAAAATCAGTTGTGTTAGCCTAATTCTTTTCTCATTGCTGAAGTTTTGTTGTAGGCAGACTGGCTTCTGTTTTACTGAGGCCCATAAGGATATTTTTATAAGCTCTGCTTAATTCAAATAATACGGCACACAAGCTGTTGTTGGTTTTCTGTACCACGTCTGGGCTCACTGAGCGCCTGTTTGTTCTTACTGAGTGCAACAACTAATTGTCGTTCCTCGTAGGCCTCTTGTTTTCTCAGGACAAGGATTTTCCCTGCTATATTTTTATACACTATCTAGCATAATTGAATCGTCAAATTATTTGGATCCCTTGACTTTTAGCAGAACATAAACTTCAGCACCCGAAAGGTCAAGTTTTTCCGTGCCTCGGTATTTATTTTGGGGCAGCGTGAGCTCAGTAAATTTGGAAGTCAAGAGCGGCTTTGTGCTTATAAACGAGCCATTTAATTTTTAATACGACCAGGGCACCAGGGCTTGTTCCCATTATGGATGTCAAACTTTCCTCTGATGAAATGCTCGTGGGTTTAGTTATTTATTGGAGAGAGGGCAACGGATGACGGAAACGTGACTCCTGGGCTTGGCTAGGTGACTTCCAGCCAGTGCCTGTCACCTGCCTGTGCCTCACTCTCCCCCATGCACAGATGGGTATTACTGGCCTTGCTGGGATACTTAAAATATCCAGTCTTTCCTGCTTTTCTCATACCTGCTCTTTGAGATTTAATATGTTCAGTGCTTTATGGAAATCCCTCGCTCTACAGCAGCCTTGGGAGCATTTCCAGTTGTCTCAACTCTCCACCTCCATCCCTGATCTGGGTTCTTTGAGTCAGGGGCCAGCGTTTTAGTTGGCTCATTGGCTCAACCTGGGGCTCTTAGGACTATTCTGGTACAAATACGTGTGTCTTTCTGACTGCTGAAGTGGTGAGATGTAAAATGTCTACAAAGAAAATAAATTGTCAATATAACTAATGAATAATGTAGATTATTCATGTCCAGAGCTGCAAACAAGTACGTGAAAGATTGTACACAAATGACGTTGCAGTAATAACCAGCTGCATTAAGTGTATTGCTGAATTAAACACCATCAGTGTTTCGACATTGAACGTCCATGATTGCATCAGGTGATGGTCATGCTTCAAATATGTTATCATTGTCTTTCTGTAGTCTCTCCAAGTTGCAGCCTCCCGAACGGAGGGGATATGGTTTAAATTAGCTCATCTAATTCAGAATGTTAATAGCGGAAAACTGTGCAGAGCATCTTGCCTTTCGAAATAGTGAACGTCTTCTCAGCCCAGAAGAAGAGCTTCTTGCTGCTAGCTAGCACTTCCTGGGCATTTTATGAATAAAGATGGCAATAGGAACTGAATTTTAAAATTGATAGAAGTATCGGTGGGATGGTTTGAGGGCAAGGACGCCAGTTCTGCTGCTGCTGCCGCCGCGTGAATTTGTGAAGCAACATGCTACGTTGCTCGGCGCTCGGGAGCCGGAGTTTGCAGTTATCCAGGTAAAGCAAGAGCTGAAGTTTCCTTGGGAAGTGAGGCCGTTGTGTTGGCTTGGGTGAGCAATGGGGACAACTGTAGGAAGAAAGGACTATTCAGGCTCCAGAGTGGTGCCCTAGCTAGATGTGTGTAAACATCAAGGTACAGCTGAAATATAATCAAAAGGACATCAAAAGTAGACATGCTCCACAGACAAGACCCACCATTAATCATTTACTGCCGGATGAAGCCTTACACTTTTTGTGGCGTCTAGTCTTTCCTTGATTTCCCTATTTAAATTGATTTTGTTTCTATTTGTATTTTATTTTATTACTGTAAGATTTAATAATAGAAGGTTATCTAAAATTGGATCAACTTTGACCTGATTTTTTTCTTTTTATAAGATCTTGAACTGGTTAAATACTTTGCTTCGCTTGATATGTTCAATCAACGCTTAGTTACTGTAATCCCGTGTAAACAGCAAGTGTGTGGTAGTGGAAAACTAAATGGTATTAAATGAACCTCTGGGACCATACGTACTGTCCCCGCAGGTTTATTTGGGGAAAGGTGAGATGTAGCCTTGTAGCTTGCCTAAATCGACCTTAAGTAGAGGAATTGGAAATTAATTTAATTATTGTTTGGTGGCTCCCAAGTGAGGGTCAAGCTGCAAATGACTTAACTGAAAAATTGTCGGGAAGTTATTGGAATTTGAGTGTAACGTAAGGTCAGGAGGTCTCTTCGTGTTCAAAGAGGTTTTGGGCTGAATACTATTAGCATGTTATTTGTATAAAATGAATTTAAAGAAGGGATATGCAGATCAAGGAAGAAATGTATCTTTGGGGTTTGTCTTTTATCTTTGCTCATGTTCTCTAGTATTTAATTCTCTGCTTTCCTATGTGAAATAAATACATTTTTGGTACATATGTGCAAACACCCAGAGGGGAAAATACCACTGTATATCAACAGCAAATATAAGAAACAAGTTTTTCAAGAGGCCTTGCATCCCAATTTCACAAATGACTAAGGCAAAGTAGGTGTCTCTTATCCGGAAGAGCTCACTCTCTTCTTTACAGTTTTGCTTAAACTTAGATTTACTATTCAATTTTTTGAGAACCCCGGAAGATGTGCCTTTCAGTTAGTGTCAGTTTTAAGGATACTACAAAATATATTTTGGTCTGTAACACTATGTTTATCAAGACTTTATTCACTTAATTTGAAAAGAAAATGAAGAATATAACCTTCCTGAATCTTGTGTGCCAAATTTGTTCCTTTGTTTTGGAGTTTTGTTGAGCTCCTTCAGCATCATCTTTCTCTCCCTTTGTTTCTATGGGCAATACCTAGATTTCTACGAACCAGGGTCAGAAAGGCGTGTAAGATTCCAGTTCCACCAATGCACACATAGAAATAGTCATGCTAAAATTTGTTGGCCCACTCGCGTCTAAAATTACCCGTGGACATCGGTATTAGAAGACTTGAGACCTGAAGGACTTGGAGAAGCAGTGAAGCTGGTTGCGCACACTGTTTTCAAATACACAAAATAAACATCTGAGAAAAATAACAGGCTGAGATTTCCCTTTTGTCTTGCATTTGTAGTAATTTCAGGGTGTTCCTCTGTCGTTTTTTGTTTGCTTTTGATCCCTCATGGAAACTCTCTTTGGACACCTTGGCCTGCTGAGCGGTGTGGTGGTGGCTCATGGGCTGATCTCTCCTGCGTTTCTGTTTCCCCTTCCTCTGGAGCAACTTCCCAGCGTGATGGAGGCACGTCAGGCACTTTCATGGGACAGATAAAATAGATAAAAATGTAACCAGGTTACAGCCAGAAAGGATCCTGAGACTGTTTGCTAGCAGCTAATTCCCATGCCGTTCCTGCTGGAGATCTTACTAGTTCAGCTACTTGGTGGGGTCTCGGTAGCTTCTCAGCGACTGAGCATCACTGTCATGGGGATTAAAAAGCTATGGAAGCCTCATGCGATAGAGCAACGCTTGTGTTTTCTGTCTATAATTTGTTTCTATTAGGCTTTTTGTTGTGTATTCATGACCACGAGCAAGTGCTGCAAGATACTGTGGCGAAGGAGGTTTAATTTGGCTAATCCTGTGTTATTCCCATTTCAGTGTAGCTTCTCAAAGGCCACAATGCGCTGCCTGTAATGAATTTAAAATGTGTTTTGAAATAGTATTGTCTTGCAGGATGTATTAGAAGCTTATGTGAATGTGTTTTAATGCTAGATGCTAAAAAGAAAGAAAATCATCTCTCTGAAAAAAAAAAAAATCCTCTCTATTCACATCTCCTCTTTCCTGCTGGCTGGAAATAGCACCCTGCAAACCAAACAGAGAGGAAGGCCAAGCCTCTTCCTCACAGCCCACTCAAACCTCTAATGTGATTACGATCTTTTTATCTCAGCTAAAAAAGCATTTTTGTCATCGTTCTCAATACAAGAGGTTGTTTTTCCTTTTTCCCTGTTTCGTACCACGCTTACTGCGTGCTAAGTGTAGGCAGTAATTTTCAGCAAACTGTTATTTATTTGTACCCTTTGCACCCAGAAGAACCCAAATGAGATCATGCATTGAGCCAGGCACTGTGTAAACACGGGGATGATGCTATCCGTGCTCGGGAGAGTGTCCCATTTGATGGACAAGGCAAGTAAGAGTGTCACCCCGGTGGGGTGAGGTGACCTGCCCTAGGCGCTAACAGTTTGGGGCATGAAATCCAGGTCTGCTGAGTCCCACCAAGTCTGTTGCCTTTTAATTTGATTTTGCTGCTTTATTTTTTGTCCGTTAGCATTGTGTGCCTCTCACTCGGCGATGGTTGTGCTGTGCTTAGCAGTTAGAGAAAAGCTTTCCAGTCGCTACGTAGTTGTTCCATACGAGGATGCAGCATTACATGGGTGACCGGGCAACGTACCACCTCCATCAGCAATTCATCGCTGTTGCAAAAGTTGCTTTGTCCTTTAAAGGAAGAAGTTATTGGTGAAGGGCTTTCCGTCCCACGTACATTCAAGGTGCATTTAGGCCGCTGGGCTGAGAAGGTCTCCTGCGATAGTCCCACTCTCTCCTTCCCTGCTCCTGGCCAAAGGCTGTCTCTCCTGCCCCGTGGTTTGCTCTAGCTTTGCTTGTGGAGTTGGTGGAGAGCCAACCCAGCTTGCTAAACTGCTCCCTCCAAACCCAGCAATACATGAACTGTTTTCCACCGGGTTAGCGAGTTGAGTCAGCTCTGGGCTGAGATGGTTGTTCTTGCCTGGTTTGTTGTGCGTGCTGAAGAGCTACTGGCTTTTCTCCTGGGAACATAAAGATGCCTTCATGGGCTCGGATCAAAGGTCCTTGCAGCCTGTCTCCAAGTGTCTGGGGGGAATACGTGGCAAAGAGGAAGACTTGCTGGGCCGTTGTCCAGGCTGAGGAGTCCTACTAGTGATTTAACAGTTGTTTATGGCCGAGAAGTCTTTGCAGCTCTGACTTCTCTCCTTCTTCTCTCAGGTCCTGCTTGTGGCATCTGTCTTTGGTTATCTAAGCATCACGTACCAGTGGGAACTCTTAGGCTACGTATGCTATCAGTGTTTTAATTGAGAGCAGTACGGCACTTCCGAGGTGACTCCTGCTTATTGCCTTGTTGTTTCAGTGTTCAGAGTGGTTTTGGTGTGCTTCTCTCCAGGTGCCCATCACATGTACCCCAACCTCTCGGGGGACACACAGGTGGAAAGCAGTGATGGCCCTATAGACAGCTGCAAACCACGCGTCTGGTGGGGATGCTCTGTCCAGAAGACCAGGCTAAGTCTAGTCCAAAGGAGACCCTCACGCTGCACAGAGTGTAGCTGCAGGGGCCTCAGCACAAACCTCTTTCATCTCCTGATCATCTCTGATTGCACCAAGGTTTTTGTTGACGTAGACATATCCACAGTGGTTTTTATAGTGCTTTTCCCTGTCAGAACGTTTGACGACTATTAAAAGTTCCAAATATCCTCGTGTCTTATTCCCACCATCGGTGTGGAGTCTGAATCACGGAGAGATGATGTGAATTGCAAAAAAAATTCATCGAAGGAGGCATCATCAGGGCGTTTAGATGGAAAAGAGGAGGTTTTGGCTTGCTGGCACGTGTTTGGAGTGGCGCAGGTGCAGCTCCCCGGGCACTGCGGGGTGCTGGCAGCCCGTTCCCCCCATCCCACCGCGCTCCTGTCGAACCATCTCCTTGCAGATGGTTTCAATTTACCGAAAAAATACCTGCTTGGGCTGAAACATCTCCTACAGGCTTTGGACGAGGGAAGTGACTTCTTCCCTGTGTTAAATTTTGATGCATTTTGTCTGATGATTTGTTGAGAGAAATAATGTGTATGTGGCATACGATAGACGTGGTGTTTGCGCTTAAATCAAACTTCTTTCTCACCAGGGAAAAGAAAATCGATGTTCTCAGTGTAAATGTTTTTTGAATTTAGTCTTCATCTGCAAAAGAAAAAGTCTTGTGGTTAAAACGAGGAGACTTAGGCTGTCATATTGCTTACGCAAGCACACAGTATTTGTGCGCCGTTTAAGGTGCACGCGTGAGCGCGTCCTGTATGTGCCACCATGAAATAGCACCTGCGTTTCATGGGACCCATATGTGCGTGTGAAGAATTTAAATGCACGGAAGCCAGGAGAGCCTGTTCCATGGCCCCGGCAGCAGTACCGCGCGCGTTCATCGCGGTTCAGGCTTACCGGTATCTCTGGATCCTTCTTGCAGGTAGGAGGACCGAGTTACGGCAGCTCTGGGAACCATAAAATCCTTATGCTTCCATGAAAATCCCCAGCCGTAACGTTTCACATACATCGAGTTTTGCCCTGATTTTCATGTTTTTAAAGAACTGTGTTGTGCATTGCTGAAGCCACTTCTGCCTTGGCTGCTGTTGTAATAGGCATCTTGGTGTCTGTAGCGTTTTCTTCCAGCATGCTCTATAAATGTGGTTTTCTTTGCTTTGCGAATTGCTCCTTCTGTGCTAACTTGGGTTCGGAGGGAAGTTAATTAATTAAGCAGTAATTGTTGTCAAGTCAATTGTTGCTAACATTTAACATTTGACTTGTTTACTATCCCGAAGTAAAGCTGAAGGAGTTAATGATCTAACAAATTGCGCATCAATCATGAGAGACTTGTTTGGAAAGAATGGTTTTATTTTATGAACTGTAAAATAATCCATTGCAAAAAACCTCCCACAATTTGAAGCAAGATCGTTTGGGGTTCACGTTTGGAATCGTCGCTGGATAGCCGCAGAGACAAATGTGTTGCCTAATAAAGCTTAATGGCTGATTTTCCCATTAATCAGAACTGGGAATGGGCTTCATTAGGATAATTAACTGAGCTGTTGCTTAACTGACAGTCGGAAGACACAAATTCCCAGGTTACTTGCTTTCCTCTAAATAAAACTTGGAAGAAGATAACCCGCCACTGTTTAATCATCTTTATTAGATCAACGGAAACGCTATTAAAATCGTCGCTGAGTGCCTTGACGGGCTCCGCGGCGGCATGGAGGACCTATGGTGCCGTGCGAGCTTGCGGGATCCGGCCCTCGTGCCCACTAACTGCCGAAGGGTCTGCTCTTCTCTGGGGTGGCTTTTGTCTCCTCCAAAGCATCAGCTCCTCCAAAGGGCAGCCCAAGTCCGTGGGTGAATTGGTGGCTTTTCCTTTTTGCTCGCTGCCTGCTGGAAGTGGGATCACGACCCCCGAGCCCCCCTGAAGGTCGGGGCATGCAGGATTGCTCTGGTCCCGGTATATTTGGAGGCAGAGTAGGCAACGGTGGAGAAGTCGGGGGAATTAACGGAGATATCTGAAACTTGAATTATTAAATATGCTGTCTAGTTGTCACATCTGGTTGTAAATCCTTTTCTTTGCAGCTCTTTGTGTCTCAAATTATAACATGGTGAGGCTACAGTCAAGTATACCTAAGTCTGCCTTTGCGCAGAAGACTGCTCTCGGGGCAGCCTAAGCCCCGCTTCTCACCTGTGCTTTTCTCCTTTTGTCCACAGAGTTCCCCGTCTTCCACGATGAACCCTGTTTACAGCCCCGTTCAACCTGGGGCTCCCTACGGAAACCCCAAGAACATGGCGTATACAGGTAGGTTTGGTGTCTTGTGGATGTCCATCTCGCGTGGCTGGAGCACAGGATGATGAACGAGTAGTTAATCGCTTAACTAAGGCAGAAACCGTTCGCGTCGGGGAGCCCGATGGGAACGCGACTCGCCGGAAAAGCTCTTCAGCAAAGCCAATGCAGTAAGTTTAGAGAGAAGAAATGAACCCAAATTCATAGGAAGAGGGTTCCCTGGAAATTCGAAAGAAAAGGACCAAAAGCTTTAAACAAACCATATCAGGTGGGAACTGGAAGGCTTGCCTGCAAGACTGAATTGAGCCACGTAGGTGCACATGCCAGAATAATCCTGCCGTATGTAGTGAGGATCCTGCAGGAGAGAGCCAGTCGTTTGGAGAACATGCAGTTGTTATTATAGATGGTGATTTAATCTGCCTTCTTTGTTATGCATTGCTTGATTTAATCTTATGCTGAACAGCAAGTCTGATATCTGAGTTTGAAGTCCATCTTTTGAACTGAGTGAATAGTCTAGCAATGTCATCTTTAGTACTTGAAAAAGGCATTGAAATATGTTTGCCATAATTATGTAAGTAATGACGAGCTAAAATGTACTAAGACGGAGAGACTCTGGCTCAGAGGGGAAATGGTGCTTTGGAAAAAAATCATCTCAGCGTGGGTTTATCTGTGGTCTTCCTTGTGCAGTATGTCTACCAGCAGATGTTCCTCTGATCTTGTAAGCACCTTATAAAATCAGCCTTGGAAGATCCCTGCTTCTAACATTTTGTTGAATGTAATTAGCAGTTAAGTGCTGTCTTGCATTAATGCTTCCTTCTTTATATTTGCACTGCGAGTTGTCTGTGTTGACTTTTCCCCAAAGTGCGAAACTGGTTGGAAGAGTGCTTTTGCGGAGTAAAGCGGTCAACAGCAAATAGGAATGAATATCAGTGTCTCAGCCACTTCATTTACTAAATATTCCTGTTCACTTTGGTAGATATTTCTGCCAGGAGATCGGTACAGTTGGCTGTATTGCGATGAGGAGACCTGCGTGATCATCCATGGAGCAGAGAGTTCTTCAAAGAGGCTTTGCCCCATTTTTTTATTCACGCTTTCTTTTTTTCCCCTGTAAAATTTATGCGTGCTGCTTTGTGGGAGCTGCTGTAGCTCAGGGGAACTTTGGTCTCCCAGTCAAAGCACTAGATGCTTAGAAAAAATTTCTCCGCGGATAATAGTCTCTTCAGAAATGCCCTGTGAAGGACTGCAGATTGCAGCAGCGCTGGGTGCTCAGATGAGCTCATAAGGGCACAGTTATTTCCCTGCACTAGAAAGTAACAGGGATTTTGTGCTTTCCAGCACATGGATGGTTTTGAATAAGTCTACTTCTTTCTCACTTTTCTTTGTATGTGTTCAAAACTCTGCATTAATATCCCTTCAATGTAGATTTTCTCTCTTGGCTTTCAAACGATCCCAAGTGTTTTAGAAGCTGCCTTCCTGACACTTGATAAGACAATTTTCTTTAAATATTGAGGTGCGGCTTGTACAGAGCTTGTAGCGTGACCTTTCCGGAAGGAGAATTTTTAAGGGTGATTTCTATTTTAAATGAAAGAGTTGGACGTGACTGCATGCTGAATAAGTCAAATGGCAACATTAAGAGGAAATTATCTTCTAAGTAAGTTTTACTCTCTCAAAAACCTGCTGGTTAATCATCACAGAGGGTATCCTATGCACTTATATGTATGGACTGTTGTCTGCCTTGGCCACCTTGCTCCAGCTCTGGTGGTGGTCGTGGTAGCTGGCCCCCCAAGACTGGTTTCATCCCAAACCGTAGTGCTTCAGTCATTTATGGCCTCCAGAATTCGTGGCGAATGAAGAGAAATGAGTGCAGTTGTGGAAGATGACCTTGAGGGGAACGTCAATGAAAACACGAAACGTGAAGGTTCAAGCTGCTGCTGTGTGTGTTTGAACGTAGCACACCAAAGCCGTAGCCGAACCGTATGTGTGCTTGGTTTTCTCATAGCACAACCGAGGTCAAGTGTCGGTGGGCTGAATTCTTCCCATGCAGTCCCAAAATAGACGGTAGGTTAAAAAGCGTTCAAGCTAAGAGCTGTTGTCTTTCCTAGGCAAACAGAATTACAAAGCCTCTTTTAAATAGGAATTCATCTCAATATTTAACAGAAGACATAAAGGTTTGTTGCAAAAGTGGGAAAAATGTTGCAAGTATTGTCCTTTAAATATCGGAGGCAGGCCACTCTTGAGGGTGGTCGCAACAATTATGAGAAGAAAGCTGCCATGTCTCTTACATGAGAAATGCAAAGTTATGCCCGTCTAAGGCTTTCTTTCTATGCTTAGACTTCATTTACAATTCTTTAACTTGCTTTTTTTAAGCTATGTATCAGCTTATTATATAATCACAAGTTATTCTGGAGGGTGTTTAGTGCAGACCAACAGGATAGACTTTTTCACAGGAGAACTATGAAGTTAGGGAGTTTGTAGACACCGCTCAAATTGCTTTGAACATACCAGCTAAAGCATGTGATGCTGCTAGATCTGGAAGGGACGTTGACACCCGTATCTTATGTGACACACCTCCGAGGTCCCAAGAGCTCATCACAGGTTTGGAGGCTTAAGGACTCTCACAGTCCCGACCATCAGCCAACAGCTCAAAGGAAGATGGTTCACTTGGAGCCTCTCAGTTGACAGAGCCCATAAGCAAACTGTGAGACAGAGTTTATGGGGCCTATCCTGAAATTTTGATTTGAGATATCATTTTTTTAAAATTTTTTTTAAACATCTCATCTTTTTGCGGTACCAGGGGGAACTGCCGGGAATGCTGTAGTACAGGGAACCTCAAGGACTTGCAGAAAATGCCCTCTGTGTGAATTGCCCTGGATTATTTCCATGTTATTTAGTTGTTTTTAGTGGTTTTTAGCGGTTTGCATGGTGGATTGCTTTTGGAAGGAATAAGAAAGGAAAAGAAGGAAACTCACTTTAAAAGCAAATTTCTAGCATCAGTAGTGTTACGTTTGGAAAAAAAAAATATTCTAAGCTCTACATTAAGCAAGACACAGAAATCGAAAACACTAGTGAAGTGTAATAAAATTGAGGTAAAGGTTGTTAGCCCTAAGCTATGTTCTTTGTTCACTTCAGAGTTCAATTTTTTTTACCCCAAACCTGGTATAGCATATATATTCCTTAAATTTTTGTCTTTAAAGATCATGCATAAGCCATTAATTTCTAGCCGTGAGGGATAAAACTCAGGTGGGATATACACAGAAAGAAAACCAGGATAGTAATCAGGGTAATGGCAATTTAAGTCCTGCTGTCTTGTGGCTTTTGAGTATTAAATGTGAATGCTTGTATAGAATAGATTGCTTTTGGTTTAAATAATCAGGTTTAATTTGCTTTTTCTTCTCGTTTTCACTTGTTGGTTATTCTCTTTACTCAGTGGGCTAGTGAGAGATGCTGATTTGAAAATAAGTAAATACCAAATTGGCTGCTCATTTGTTGGGAGGGAGTAAGGGGCAGGAAATTTCGACATTTCCTTTACGAGACGCTGGATCGGGTCCTAGAAGTGCTTGTGCCTCTCTGACAGAGAGGGGTTTGTTGGCGACTGACTCAGACGTAGGCAGCTACTCGAAGTGATCTCTGCTTGGTCGTACATCCCATCCTGGGCATTTGTATCTGAATTACTTACTGTGGGTCTGCTAAAACCATCAAAGCAGTTTTAGAGAGGTTATATCTTGTCTAGGTTACGTGCCCAGCCCCTGAGAGGGAAGGAAACAGCAAATGCATCTTCAGAGGTGAGTATATGTGGGACAAAGCAAGATGTTAACTCTCTTTCTAGGTCTGAATGCGCCTGCCATGAGTAAAACGTGGCCACCTTGCCCGCTGCCAGCCAGCTGCGTTGGCTGTTTCTCAAACACCACATTTTCTTTTCCTGCTCCGATCTAATCCCTGCAGCTGGTGCCACTCACTGCGGTCTGTCCTCAAGGCCATCTGATCCGGCTTGTTTGGACTAGTGAGGAAAGTTGGTCAGAAGCAACGCGGGGTCTTCCAGCCTCCAAAGAGGTTCTTCCAACCTCTTCCATCTCACTAGTGGAAGCACCGGCATGTGCAGCTTGTGACAACGTGGTAGCGGGCAAGGGAAGCGAGTCCTCAAAAAAGAGGATCACACCTTAATAAGGGCTGTAGGGAAGACTCCCAAACCTTCCCGTGTCCTTCAGGAGCCGGTGGATGGTAAGGGCAGGTCATGGAGTATGCCTGTGAGATGCTGTCATCAAGAAACGTATACTAAGCAGGTTGCTTATTCTGCCTCTGTCTGTTGACTGGCAGCTTTCTGCTGCCCGGATGGGGCTTTTTAATGTGGTCCATGTTTCTTTTGATCTGTGCTCTAACTCTTCAAAATGCTGCTTTAAATACAAGCGGTGGTGGTGATACTGGGAAGTCTTGAATGAAACACAAGTCCAAGGGAAGTCAACGTAAAATGGCCCAAGAGTGAAGTTGAGATGCAAGAGCAGGTCCCTTCTTGAGGGACTGCTCCTTGCGTTGCTCCTTCCCAGAATCTTTTCACTCTGTCCCAGATATTTTGCTTTCATCTCTCTTCTGCCCTCTCAGCGTGGTGCATTTTATAATTTTTAATCATTTGGGGAAAAGTCCTGTCTAATAGCTTTGTAATTTTTATGTAGAAAAGCGTGCTGTCTCCCTGGGTCCATGGCACTTTTTTATGCTACCTGCAAGGTCTGGGTTTGTTTGCTTTCCAATTTAATTGGTCTTCTTGCTTCTTCAAGTGGCAATTTCTCTGTGGGATGTCTGAAAGAAGTACGTGAGAGTAACATAATTTTGAGATTTACTGCATAACACATTTGCAGTTTTAAGACGTGATGTGATGGCTGTGGCTGCTAGATGAATATGTGAGTCAATATACTAATTAATTATATTGCTTGTGTTGCTGGAAAGCCATCAGCTGGGTATTTTCTTATGTGCCTGAAGACCTGGAGATCCTGCAGAGGGATTCGGCCAAGGGTAAGGATTTGCGTGAGCCGATCCTTTCGGCAGCGTTGTGAGCCGGGCTGGTGAACTGCAGACGTCCCAGTCTGCAAGACCCGCGCGGGCATCTGCCTCTGACTCTGCTCGACCGGCAATCCCTGTCCCGGTCCAGCAAATCCCGCGGGATTTGCTGTAGGGCCTTTCATGACCCACCTTGCTGCTTCCCCAAAGCATGCGTTTTGTCGCTCTTTGCAAGGTGAAGCTGCAACATTTGTGTTGCTGTAATGAGTAACAGAGGGAATCGGCCTCGTCTGCCCTCCGGTCATCGGTTTTCTTGGCAGGGCGAGAGGTGTGCGACTCTCACTTGTGTTTTTATCCTAATCTGACCCAATTTACGCGCCCAGCTGTGCTGTTTAGTGAAGTTATTGGTGTGTTGAAAGCCGGTGGCCTCCCGTTTCGGAGGAGGCCGAAGGATGGTCTGATGGGATTTTGACAGTTGGTTTTTAATCCTCCTCTGCATACTCTTTATGGGACAAAGACAATTCCAGGCTTGATTTCAGCCTTTCTTGTTAACCTAAAATTAAACTTTTGCTGTATTATTCCCCAGGAAGGCTGCACCTTTGATAACAGATTAGTGCTTTGGCCAAGAAAACCAAGTTCTCTTAGAGCTGCTGTATGTGAAGAGGATGAACTAGATATTTTTCCTCCTTTTTTTTCTCTTTCTGGCATTTCTCAGCACGTTTGCGTGCGAGGAGCACCAGGCGAATGGCGTTGCTGCCGAAGGAGAGCAGGTTGGAGTGCTCGCCGGTCTCGAGATTTAATTAGGTGATCCATTGCTTACCAGCTTGGTAAATTTTAAACTGTGTTCAGGGTGTTGAATTGATTTCAGGGTGATTAAAAATGTATGAAGTGGGTACAGTGAATATTTTTCCTCTGGCATTTCTTCATGTTTATTAATGGGTGTGCGTCGAGCAGGCAGGAACGTCGTACTTGACTGGGAAGAGGACGAGCTCCGACTTCTGTAGAGCCTTGTTACTTCATATGTTTAAGTGCGTAATTTTTGTAGAGTAACACCACCGAGCGACTGGCTGACTTTATCGGGGTCGGAAGCCGATTGAATTTCAGCGCTCAGGTTAGCGGCTCAGCGATGGCAAATTCACTGTCTTTGTAATATATTAACTCATGGAGGGATCAAGAGTGTAAAAACCCTATGGAAATGAGGGACAAGGGTTTAGATTTTGTTTATTTTTTGTTTGGTTGGTTTTTTTAGTGGTTTGGGGAGTGATGGAGAAGGAAGCAGAGGGTTATTGGTGAGATTAAGGTTATTTATCAGCACGTGCAATAGCTACGGGCTGTATTTTGGGCTCAAGTTCTCCGGCGCATGGTGGCACCGTTGGCTGATGTGCAGGTAGGTTGTCCATGGGCACTCAGATAAGGACATATGCAGGTCCCTGTGCCAAGCAGGTCTCGGTACGCTGAAGTTTGGGTGTAATATCCCTGAGTTTGAACCCAAAAGTCGTCTTACTGTGTGTTTAGTGTTAGAAACGGGGAGCGGACCCTAATTCGGCGTTAAGAGCATTGTAAAGCTTTCAAGAAAATGGAAGGGGAAATCATAACATCTCATCACAGCTGCTTGGAAGCTCGGCTGCCTTGGAGACCTGTCCAGATAACGTCAACCTTTCAAGTGGCTTCCTAGAAACTCGGGATAATACTGTTTGCCCCTTGTTTTGTATCGGGGCTGTTTGTATAAGGTTTTACATGCTTTAAAGTTTCCCTGTATTGTAAAAAGACAGAATGGTTCCGGATCTGGAAAGCAGAGAAAACTCCTGCTCTCTTTTCCTGAACGAGCCCGTTGTGCGCCTCTTAATCCCGTGCGCTCGGTGAGCGCCTGGAAGTGTTTTACGCTGCGCCTCATTTCTGAGCTACGGTATTGGTTTGGGGTTTTTCCATAGTGGAAAAGAAATAAAAAGATTGCATGACTAGGGCTGAAGAGAATATGCATAAGGCAGAGAAGAAAAAAGACTAGGGGAAAAAAAGAACAGAGGTGGCCTTGGTAATACGTTTTCAAGAAGAAAGCAGTCCTTAGTTTAAAGAAAACAAAGTGAAAAGAGAATTAAACATTTTCTTATGCATCCGTTACTTCTGTCGTTTACTGGCATACAATCTGGACTTCTTCACATGCTGGGGGAAGAAATAACCTATATTTTTAAGCACGAGCTCTATCCAAGCTCTGTCTTGCACAGCGTGAACAAATTCTGACCAGCGATTTGGGCACTGAGAACATGTGCGCAGGATTTGAATTGGTGAGTGTGAACTTTTCGGTATTATTTCCTAGTCTCTGCGTATCACAGAATGAGGTTCTGTTTTTTGGTGGCTTTGCTTGTTTCTAAGCAATCTGACTTGTTTTTTCTTTCTTTTTCATTGTTGCAGTCAAGGTTGAGCTCTTTTAGACCATTTGAAATGTTCCCGTTACTTCCACATGGATAGTTGGCTCTGTCTTCTTCATTACTAGTGCATACGTGTTTCGTCCTCTTCATTTTTTTTTGTGTAGATCAGTCTTCTCTGTTTCTTGATGACAATTTGATGTTCCTCAAATGTTTTTTTGGTGTTCCTCAAATTTATCTGAGTCATTCAACAACTAAAGTGCCTAAAGCTGAACCTGGTTTATTAGACTCTTTCCAAGTGTCATATTAAAGGAGGACATTGCTTTCCTTGTTGCATGACGTGAACCTCTGTATGTGCAGTCAAACAGCACATTGGCCATCTTCAGATGACCTGTGTAGCACTTTGGGTCTCCATACCGCTAGGTCACCTTGCAAGGTCATGCTGGATTTGCCGTACATCAAACCTTTGACTTCTTTCGGTGTCATTGCTTTCCAACCCCCCGAAACTGTTCCTGCCCTCCTCTTCGCTGTCTCAGGATATCCAGTTTTCTCAATTGAGAAAGCCACCGCTATGGATATTGTTCATGCTGTGAAGCCCCTCTACAGAGACGTTATTTCAGGGACCTCCCTCCCCCTGCTTCCATCTAGCACCCCACTTCCTCCTCCCTTCGTAATGTCAGAGCATCTCCATGCCAATTTTAGCAATTGTGGAAAGACTTAAATCAGTTTTTTTGCTTGCTGGGAGTGAAGGATGGCAGCAGCAGTTTCCACTAGACCGTCAGCGATCGCTAAGTGGGTCAGCGATTCTCCGCGGACCGCAGTTCGGCCACCTTGGTGCTGGGGAGCCGGAGGGTGACCTTATGATTGCATGAACATGAGACTGCAGTGATTAATGAAACTACAGGAAAAAAATGCCTCCTAGCACCCAAAATCAGATGCCAATTTGGAATCTCTCAGTTGTCCGTTAAAATCTCAGCGGTTCTACAATAAATGGCTTTTTTTGCATGACGTTTTCTACCATTTGCAGTTCAAATTCGTAGCCTTGCTTGCTTTTCTCTGCACATACTTGCACTCCACACACTCAATACCTGTTAAATCCCCGGGTGCTTCAATTAAATGATTGAAAGTAGGCTTCAATACTGCTTCATGATCTGCACAAAACACTTGGTATGTGTTGCCTTTCCCCCCACCTTCTTTTGTCTGGCACAGCAAGTAAGTGGGGAGATATTTGTTGTCGTCGTATTGCTGCAGCCGGAAGGTAATAAATTAAAATTTTGTGGCTTGACTTCTGGAAACGTGGTTGTAGATTAAATATTGAATTTTTCTCCTCTGCTGGTGCACAGTTATTTTCCACGCTGCGTGCCGTCGGGGTGATGCAGCACAGAGGTCTGCCTTTCTCTACCAAAACATGATCTGATGCAGGGTTACAAAAGCCGTTCAGAAGCGTAGAAAACGGTTCCCCAGCTTGTACCAGCTCTGTAAATCACCGAGTCTATTTTTTTGCTGTGCTTTGGACCTAATATCGGAGTTTAACGTGCATCGGCTCTGCCGAAGCGGCGCGCTCGGCTCCGGCGCGTTAAGCTGCTTTGATATTCTGCTTGCGGAGGTTGAGCCTTGCAGCGGGAGCGGGAGCCACCCGCGCACGGAGCCGTCCGCGTGCGCGTTCGGAGGGGCGCGTGCCTGCCCTCCCCTCTCCGCGGGCTTGCTGGCGTTCGGCCTCCTTTCATCTAGCGCAGGACTGGGCTGGAATTTTAATGTCGCTGCGGCCAGAGATGATTTATGAGATCCCAGAGCCCTGGCTCGGAGCGCGGGAAGAAAATATTGCATCAGCGAGCTTGCTTGGCACTGCTCGAATAAATGAGTCCTGAAAGACTCTTTAGTATTACGGCCTTTTTTTCCTCTCTCCTCCTTCCCCTCCCATCGCTCCCACCATCCTCAACCCCCAGGTTCCCACCGAGGGTGGAAAGCGCTCGTTTTCCTCCTCCAACGAAGACTGCCTGTTTGCCATCTTTGGTGCTTTTTATGATAAACGCTGTCACCCCCGAGCTCGGGAGGTGTTCGGGGACGGCACGCTCCAGGAGCAGAGCTGCAGGTCTCCGTTGTCTGGAGCTCTCCGAACCACGGGAAGGTGGTTATTTACTGGTTGGAGGATTGCAGAGCCTTTGGAAAACATGGTTTCTCCCTTGGGCTTACTGAGTCCGATAAATCTTTGTTTAGCTGGAGATAAAACCTGTGCTACTGCTTAAAACGTCCCCTCAGGTCACTGCACGATGAGTTGTGTTACCAGTCACTGCGTTTTCTTCCTCTTGCACGTGGTGATGGAGAGGTGACCACCACCATCCATCCGCGTCGCGCGGCTTGTCTGTCGCGGCTGGTTTGTGAAGCCGGACAGAGCTGATCCCGCTGCTCGCCGATAGCGCGGTTTCTTTGCCGCCGGTGCTGAGCCTCGTGATGCCTCTTGGGTTGCCGAGAATCAAGAAGAAACCAGACAGAAAAGGTGAAAAATCAGAAGACTTGGCGTGGGCCATGGTCGTTGGATACGAGGGCTGGAGAGAGAAGTACCAAAATTAAACCACAGAGTAATGACAGGTGAGGATGTTCTTAACCCCTGCTTAAGTAAGTCTCTTCAGTGAGTAAACAAAGGCAGTTTCAGTCTTGCACTTGACTTATTGCCATCTATTTGCACTCAAAGATGATGTGATGTCTCTCATTATTAGAAACCCGGTGTATTGTAGAAAAGAGTGTTCATCTCTAGGGAGAAGGAGCTCGCTGGTGGTTTCAGCGGTGTTCCCAGGAGACACAATGCGCAGTAAAAGCCATCAGTGAGATCAGATGGGGGGGGTAGCCTAATTTTAACAGCTTGACAATGAGTCGTTTCATTCAGAAAGATAAGAGCGTGTGTACATCTGAACTCCTAGTTACTGCTAGCTGCTGCTGATTTCGAATTAGTAACAGTTTCTGGAGGTGAAGGCCGTTTGCTGCTGCCTGTTGCGGGCTGTTGGGAGGATGCTGCTTCTGTGGCCAGAGTGGCTTTTCTTTGGCCTGAAACCAGAGAAGGAAACAGCAGTATAATTAACCACCATAGTAATTTCAGGGTGAATGGAGCAATTTTTCATAAGCGAAGACGCAATGATGGTTGTGTAGTCTCTCAGTAGGACGTGGTTTGCTTTGAGGCTGTCAATGTAACGCAAGGTCTTGGACTGCTGGACCTGGACCCAGGGTGAGTGGCTATGGGCGTCCGGCTGGATGCGACAGCAGGCGAGTTGCTCTCAGCTCCCTTGGGAGCCGTTTTGGGATGGGTTCAGACCTCCTGGGGCCGAATCGGTCTCTGCGCTTCCCCACTGCAGCCCATCAGGGAGGACAGGACCACCGCGCTTCTACTGCGACCACCTCCGCTTGGTGCTTGGCACTGGGTGTGGGCTTCAAAGCCAGTTCAAAGCCCAGGGGTCCACCATGACTGCGAGCTTCTGCCTCTTCATCCTGTCGCGCCTCTTGGGACTCATCAGGCGACATCACTGATTTACACCGTTTTTCAGGTGTATGGTGGCTCTCGTCCTTTTTCTCCTAACCTAGGTGTCTTGAGACCCTGGACGTACGGCGATTTTTATATGCCGTGATGGTGATGATCTGCTGGCCCAGGTCATTCTCTCTGGCTGCCATGGGAGCATCTCCAATAAAATAAAATCTTAAAAGTTTCAACGCACGCTGCGACTAGTGAGAGTTGCCGATGAACAGGAACGTGAAAGCCGGTGGAGATGGCCAGGTCTGACGGCGAGCGGGTGAACGTTGGACTCTCCTCCCAGCAACGGGACCAAGGTTATGGGTATCGTTCACCAATGGAGATACCAGTGGTGTTTCCAGATGGACCCAAAACCACCTCCTAAAGCTCAAGCGTTCCAGGCGAAGAGGGACAAGCTGATGATGTTGTGGCGTAACAAGCTCCATCAGATGATGGGACTCCACTAAAGCTGTAAGTGGCTCCTGCTGCCTCCCAGCACTTCTGCCTGGGCTGTAGGAAAGCCAACGTTATCTAAGCATTAAAGGGCAGGAGACAGCATCTCCCCCACGAAAGCATAACGTATCTACCGATGCATTTTCTTTTTCTATCCTAACAGGGCTTTAACTCGTCCTTTTTTTTATAAATTTGTTTTTATTTTTTAACAGACGACGTCTTATCCCTGCCTTGCTTCCCCCAGCTGTCTGGTTCCTGAAAGGCAGTGATGTGCGACTCTCCCAGCGCGGATGCCAGGCCCGCGATGAATAAAGATGAAGTGGGAACGGAGCGCTTTCCCATTAATTTAGAACTTTGGTTATCATGACAACAGGTTACAACTCTTTTCATTGCCATGACAATCGCCGGCAAAATTGTCGAAACGTCGTCTTCGAGTTATTTTTAGTTTGTCCTCTATTCCCATGGAGACCAACTTTTTGCTTGGAGTGTTTGATGCTTTGTGCTGCGAGTCTTTAATGAGCCTCGGAGACGGGTGTGAGTTGGTGATGGCAGAGACCTCGGAGGCCGACCGGTCCCTCCTGCCGCCGCCGCGCGCGCGGTCCGTGCCGCACGCTCTGCTGCTGCTTTGCTTTGTGCACTTTCTTATAGTCTGGTGTGTGACTTTTAATATTTACCTCTCCTGTAGTGTATTTGTGGTCTTTGTTGCATATGACCCTACGTTGCATTAAATTGCAGCTCAAAGCTTCAGTTTCTGCACAGGAGACTCACACAAACCCATGAGAAAAGAAATTACAGAGGCTGAACGGGATGCTTAAAATGGTCATTTGTTTTTAGTTGCTGTGTAGCTGGTTTGGGGGAAAAAAAGCCTTTTTTTTTTTTAACAACTGTCAAGGGGACTTGGATGATTTCACTAACTGTGCAGCACAAAATACAGAATTATGTTTATCTTTTCACTGCAGAAAATGCTATTTGGTATATTGAAATTCGCTCCCAAAAAAGAGCTTTCCGTATGTCTTTGTATCAACATGCAAAGGAAGTTTTGCTGGAATAACCTTGTATTCCCAACATTTGCTCAGTCAGCTAAAAATCTGCTATCACGAAGCAACATTATAAATTAACTAAATCATTTAATTAAATGAAACAACACTTTGTAAGCCTCCCTTTTTCCCGTGCTCTTAGTTTCTCCCGGGCTCGCCAGCTGATGCAACCACAGGGACTCTCCCCTCATCAGCTGGAATTAGGAGTAATCAAATAAATAATAGAAAAACAGGTTACATCCGTAGGACTCTTTCCCAAAAGCTAATTGTGGTGCACTGCAAACTCCCTTGATTGCAGCCAAACGGAGCAAGGGCTGGGAGCTGTTCCCGAATGGGAACGTGGCTGCTCCAAAGCTGGAACCGCAGGCATTGGATTTGTGTTCAGCACACCTTGAGTAAATGGGTTTCTCCTGTACTTGGATGTTTTTTCCCCGCATCTAATAGCTCTTATGCTTTTTATGTAGCTTCTTGATAGACATCTCAGATTTTCATATCATACTAATTCCAGCCTATTGCCCTTAGCTCCGCTTCCCTGGTGCGTGTGGCCTTGCACATAGCCACCGTGTCCCATAAATCGTCGCTTGGCCAAACTCCCTGCGTTTAGCTATCTTAATCTCTCCTCGTAAATCAAGCCCTCCGGCACCACGCTCCTTTTAGTTGCTTTTCACAATTTTCCTCCAGGTTGGCTTTGTTGGGAAGGGGTTGGCTTCCCGGCTAGCCGTGCCCAGGAGGGTCTCATGGCAGCGATTAGCTCCATAGGAAGAAGCTGCTCAGAGGAGCCGGAAGAAGTTGGTCAAAGTCCTATTTCTTAAATGGAAGCAGTTTAAGAGATAGTGTATATGTATAATATTTTTGCCAATAACTTTAGCCCTCGGAAGCTTATCATTGATTTGAAAAAGCTCTTCTTAAGTTGTGTAAAATCTTCCCCCTCTCTGATGAGATAATTAAATCCTTTGGCTGTTTAAGGTCATTCTGACCCTTTTTACGGGCAATAAAGGCAATCAGCCTAGTTTTTTAATGTATCCAGCTTGCAGAATCTAAGTATTCATCTGAGTGCTGTTGGCCTTCTGGCATGTTCTGGTTTTGCTTTTTTCCCTGAGGGCTGGAAATACGACCGTATTTCTGCGTAGCCCAGCTCTCTTCTCCAGCACGGTGCCATGATTTTGGGCAGCGGTATTTCCCGGGCAGGCTAATTCTTCAGCCTGGTGTTCTCCCCGTTCGGAGCAGCGTGACTGGGAAACGCTGGCGGTTTGCTGCTGCGCGTTCTGCGAGGCCTGACGGCGATGCTGGCCCGATGTAGGTGGCAATTCAAGGTTCAAGGTTTTCAAATGGTAAAAGACCTCTCTACCTGGCGGGAGCATTGCCCAAGTCCCCCGCAGCCACGTGCCGAGCTTGAAACGGGTGCAGGGGGACATCAGCTTCCATTGCCTGCCGAATGATTTCATCCTTTTAAGAGGAAATGCTAGTTTGGGTGTCCTTTGCTGGTACCCACATGGACCTACTGCCGAAAACCCAACTTGCGGAGCCGCTCCGGGAAGACCCAGCATGTCGCTGGAAAGATGGTTTTGAAACAGCGGCTCTTGGCTGCCTTAACTTTTGCCCATCCTTGACACAAGGAAAGGGAGAATTGGCACCGTGTGAAACGCTTTCCCTGAACATTGCCTTGCAGTTTAAATTTTACAAAAAGCGCCGACAATTACTCGGAGAATCTGCCTGTAAAGATTTTGCAGAAATGAAAAATATCTGCAGCTATTCCCGACATTTCTTGCAAAAGCCCAGAGTAACTTGCAGGCGTTTCATTCTATCGGTAAATAAGGACAGCAAACAGCTCCAGGCAGCCGGTACGTTTTTTTTCTTGGATACCAAAGAGGTCATCCCAAGCAGGAATCTGTTCCAAAATATTTCTTTTTACTACAACAAACAAATCTTTGAAGCCTCGAGATCAAGTAGCGAGCAAAAATGTGGAACAATAACTTACAAAAGTATTAGGTTGTTTGTGCCCCTCCAAAATATTGCTGGTATTTACTATATTAATCCTGTGATAACGTGAGGATTTTTTCCATTTAACTGTGGCCCACTTCTTTCGCTGGTTGGATTACTGGCTTTTTCTTAGTGTTCGTACTTCTAGTGACAGTTTTAAGTCCTGTCTGTGTAGGGGCATTTTATTGTACTCTGAAGATCTGTTGAGCATCAAAATGGGTCTTGAGTCCAGCGCCCTAAATTTCCGCTCCTTGTGCACTGAATTTCTTCTCTTGCAGGGTGATTTCCCCGTAGCCGGCACTGAATGATCAGGAGCACTTCTCTGCCCTTCCTTCTCCTGAGCTCCTCTCGAATCCTCTGAGACCCCTCTGCCGAATCTCTAATACCCTCTTTCTACCTTAAGCCTGGAATCGCTACTTCATCCTTCGATCTCCTTGACCGTGTCCCTGCAACTCATCTTCTCCGTTAACTTCCCTGGGTTTGTCACCTCTCTGTACTGCCCCTGCTTGTCGTTCAGAAGTTCGGCTTTATCCCACCTTTCTCTTTTTCTTCTCTTCCATTGCATCCCGTGTTCTAGAAGACCTTATCAATAGATAAAATTAAGCTACCATCTTCGGACTTGAAACTTCCCAGATCTTCCTCTCCACTTTAGACTTGTTCCTTCTTGCTCACTGCAAAACCTGACCTGTATCTCTTGTATTTCTTTCTGTGTGTCTGGAGCTCAGGATCTTTTTTGCACAACAGCTTTTGGGTCTCTTGATCTTCTTTCTGGATTTCCATGGAAAACACTAGTGCTTCACCTGCCATCAGAGCTGATGGACTTGATGTCTGCCTTATCCCAAACCTTTGTCAAGGTGGCCAGCTTCTTCTTGTCTCCCTTTTTGTCCTACTTGTCCACCAACTGTTTTCTTACTTGCTTTCCCATTTAGTCGTGAAGAGATTAAACTCAAAAGATTTTGGCTTTCTCAGTCATCCTTTTTTGATATTTTACAAAATGAAAATAGATCAAAGTTCTGGTTAGAGGAGACACTTCCCATCCTTGGTGTTGACCAAATTTGAGAGCTTGCTGAAGAGCCTTGGATAAACACAGAACGTGGGGAAAAATTTTCACTTTATTTCTGAAGGGGCAACTTTTTCCTTTCGGTGAAGTGATCCAAGCTGGACTAAGCTGAGTAAGTTGCTGCTGCTGTAGCACGAATGAGGGCAACTCGCACAGCCTTGGGGGACTTGCTCAAAAACCCGAGCTGGGGCGATCGGTGGCTTGCAAGACTAATGACGGTGGATGAAGCTTTTCAGCTCCACTTCGCCACTTCAGCTGCAGTCTGGGCAATCGCTTGAGTGCGAGGATTATCCGACAAGTGGTTGTTGGCTTGTGTGAACTGAGTGGGTGGCATATATAGCTTCTATTATTTTTACTGAAGCAGGAAGGGACACTGTATTCATGTGAAAAATGCAGCCAGGATCTTAGTCTGGTGTAAAAGCAGCAAAGTGGAGCAGCTTTTGAGGCTGATACGAAGCAAACACAGCGACCTGCATAAGCCACAAGCTCAGTATCTAGAGCTGCCTGCCACTGACCCCTCAAATATGGTGCTGTTGAGCATCCGTCAAGTCTCCCGCTTGTTCACCTTCCAGCTCTCACCTTACCCATAGGTAGGTCGTCCCTAGATGTCCTTGAGGCTTCCTTGCCTGATTTACCGCTCGAGGTGGGCCAGGTGGTTCCCTGCAGGCCCGTTCTGGCAGAGGGTTGAGTCCATCTGGCCCCCGCTCTTGCCTTGGAGAACCTCTCCCGCTTCCCCGCCGGAGGAGAGGAGGGGACCGCAGGCGATCCTCCAGCTGGGCCTCCAGCACGCGACCCAGATCGGAGGGCTGTGAGCTGCCGCTCCCCTCGCAGAGTCTGCAAAGGAGTCTTAAAACTAGGGCCTGACCTTATCTCATGCAGGTTGGGCCACCTTCCCCAAGCTGCAGACTCCTCAGGATGGGAATGAGGTCAGCACTTGCTCTATTTATCCTGATTTTTGCTTTCAGAAGTGGTTAACAAACAAAGCAACATCCTGCAACTACCAGGAACTCCAGTCTGTCCCATCTTTAGAGGACGTTCTCCTCTGGTGCAACATAGTGCATAACTTTTTTATCACAGGTAAGAAAAAGCAGGAGCAAGTATCATCTATTGTGAGAGCCCAACTTGTAGGTATTTATTAAAAATAAAGCATGGTCCTAGGGAATTTTGATGTTAGTGTGGGTGTACCCATTTGAAGCAGCTCTCCAAAGCAGGTGCAAAGCCAGGCAGATCCAAAAGGCTGGGAAAATCCTGCATTTCTGTAACCCTCTCCAAGCAGGAGAACGTGAGGTTCTCCATGCTGGAGCGATTCGGTGGATGTTATTACTTCAGATGTTGTTGGCACACAGTACAAGCTGCATAGAATTTGGCTAGGTTAGATCTTTTCATTTCTCATTTTTAAAGAAATTTTCATTTTGCTCTTTCTCCTGGAGTAAATCGATAAGCTTCTTAGGGAGGTCCCTCCAGATACGTGCATGCACTGCCTTGCCAGGATGTCCTGATTCCGGATATTTTCAGGCTGGAAAGATGGGTATGGGATGTGTCTACGTACCTACGTGTAGAATATCTCCATCCTTGGAAATATTCAAAAGCTGTCTGGATAGGGTCCTGAGCAACGTGCTCTAGGTGACCCTGCTTCAGCAGGGGGGTTGGAGTAGGTGATCTCCAGAGGTCCCTTCCAACCTCAACCTTCTGTGATTCTGTGATACACACTGGCACCATTGCTACCTCTCTGTATTTCTTTGCTTAATAAATACAAGCCTTTGCTTTCCTGGACTGCCAGTCCAATAAATTATTTTTTGGCAGCATGAAGGTCATTTAAATCCTTCTGGTGGAGAAAAGACCTGCCTGTGTGCTAAAATCCTACCTTTGACATGATTATTTTTAGCAAGAGAAGGTCAAACCCCAAACGCGAACACCTCGCAAGGCTGGTGGAGGTCAGTTTAGCCCCTGCCCTGGCTGTCTGGGACCGGGATGATTAATCCGACGCTGCGGTGTTAATGGTCGGCTGAGTTCGCCCGTGCCGGACCCGATGCCGACCCAAAGGCAAATCCAAACGAAGGACCGCCACGTTTCCGCCCAGCGTCACCCTCTTTTCTCCAGAGTCCCTGGGGTTAGCGCGTACGGAAAGCAGATTTAAGCGGCTCGTTTTGTGCCTCGGTATAATCATCCTTAGCTCGGCATTGATGTGCTGAGCAAGGAAGAGCAGTTAATGAGAGGAGGAGAAAGGGACCTTTTTTGTAGGTCTAATTCTCTCGCTCCTGGGAGCGGAGGGCAGTAATTAGCATTGCAGCAGAGGACCCCGTTACTATGGCACTACGGACTGATGAAACCCCATTGATACAAGGGAGTGAATTCAAACCAGCCTTGGGACATATGTTTGGATCCATCTTTGTTATATAACAAGTTTGGAGGTCTTTAAAAACGTCCATGTAGAAGTGACCTTCAAGGAAGCGGCAGCCTTTGGGTCACCGGCGCGCAAACTCATTAGTGATACAAGCTGGATGACGGTTTTTAACCTCCTTTTAAAGTTATTTGCATATTTATTGGGACTTACGGTGCTTTTTGCTTCGATATTGTGCTGGTCTGAAAGCGGAGGGCACACACGGCTACGCAAACCACCGCGTTTCCCCAAAGTCCGTATCGAGGTGGGTTACGAGCCCTTGGGACGGGACGCCACAGCAGATACCCATTTTGCTGTAAGATCAGTAACACAGGAATTTCTCTTTTTTTGTTGAAAGTTAAGCAGGTGGTGCCAGGATGGGATTTCTGGAGATTACAGGTGGAAGAAGGTGCCACGAGCAGCAAGGGATGTAATAATTAAATTGCACAATGTACCCGAACGCCGGCTGTCGTGGTGATTAATTTTCAATGCTGTCCTGTAATTATAATCGCGCTGTACAGGGCGCCGAAAGCTTTGTGCGGCTGTGCGTTACTGAGTGTAGAGGAGCTGGAAGGGATTCAAAACGTCTTCATATAAATTACATCTCGGTCATGGGCTGCTCCTCTGCGGCGGGTTTGCCGGGGCGCCTCTCTTCCCCCTTGTGCCACTATCCTTCTCCGTTCCCTTTTCCCACCGAGGAGGTTTCCTTCCAGCAGCACGCCTGTCCCTCTTGGATGGAGGTTCCTCACCACCATCCCTGCTTGGATGCTATGGAAGAGTCACGTCCATCTCTCTCTCCTCCACCACGGGAAACGGTCCATCTCATATTTCTAGGATGGTTCCTTGGTCCATAAATTTGGTGTGGAGCTGGAGAGAGGCCATACGGACGTGTTGGGAAGCGTCCCCCAAGCCTGGCGTGGGACCCGGCGTTGAAAAACTGCTCTTATTTCCTTGCACACCTGAGGAATTGCACAGGATTTTGGTGTCTCCAAGCTGCAGTGACCGCTTCCCCAGGATTTTCTCAAGGTGATGCTACCAGTGGGGCTTCTCCCTGCCTTCTCCCCTGCTTTAGTGCTTCCCTTTTCGCTCCGCTTAGGGGGAAAATTAATTAAATCACTACTCCAGGTGTTTATTTGTTGCTCTCGGTCCACTTTGCCGCAACGGAGGCTGGGAGTAAGCTGCTGGGGCGCCGAGAAGAGGAGCTTTTCCCATATTTCCGAGCTTCGTCTCTGAGCCGCGCAAGCCGACCAGCCCCGAGTGCTCCTGATTTTTCATTTTTCCTTACGTAAGGACAAGAAACTCGTGCAGGCCCCGTCATGTGCCGATCCGGGCAAGCGTTCCTAATAAAACATTCATAACACTGCGCTCTTTTTACGAGTAAAAGGGTGGCCGGCGCGCTTTTACGAGCTGAGCCATGCCAGCCGCTGTAGAAAATACGGCCTCATTTAATGCATTGTAATAAAGAGTGCTTTATAGAGAGGCTTTTTTATAGTTTATTTGTCTTTCCTTATGTAAAGCTCCTGTAAGGATGAGGGCGCCTTTTGCTTATTCAACCTTTCCTGGCTGTTTTGCAACCTCTCTTGTGTGGAGGGGATATTTATAAGCTGCTTAATATTTATTTATTTGATGAGCAGGGCCAGACCCTCCGCTTTTAAAATAGCATCATCCACCTTGCAAGCAGCATCCTGAAGCTGGTGGATAAATAACACCACGGCGGCGGCTTTCCAGCTGGGGAAGGAAGGCGCAGGGGTGATTTGCAGCGCCAAGGGCAGATGCGTTACGGTAGCCGGGTTCCTCCCGAGCCTCGCGTTGCCGGTGGAGCGGCTCCCTCTCCTTCCTCTGCAGGCGATTAGGGACCAGCAGGGCCGAAACCCGGGGAATTAATTCTCCTGAATTATATGTGGCCTTTTTGCTTAGCATCTCTGTGCGTCCCCGGTCCTCTTCCCAGCAGCTCCTCTGTAACTAGAAGCGATCGCGCCCTCCGCTCTGCAGGAGCAGCTCAAGAACAGTGAAGCCTTCGACCGGGGATTCTGAAGCGGAATGACGGCGAGGTCGGATGCTTGGCTGTCAGCGGAGGTGGTGGTCGCCCGTCTTCCACCACGCCAACTTACAGCAGGTGCTGCTGCTGGTGTGACGACGCATGGGTTGCCTCTTCCCACAGCACCTATATAGCGCTTACAACGTGCTTGTCCCCGCCGTGGCTGCCTGTTCGCTCTGCTTCTGCCGCGGGATTATTATTCAGTACCCGTAAGCCTCCAACCTGATACCAGGGTTACAAGATTGACAGCCTCGTTATCTTTTAATCCTGTAGACTGATTTTTTTTTCCTCCCCCTGCTTACGTATTTACCTGACCTTTTGTAAAGAAAAGAATGGGGCGCTGTATAGTTTTAAAGGTTTGCTACAGGGGAAAAGGTTCATCTCAGTTCGTGGACATTTAAAAGTGATGTAGGAAATGCACAGCTAATTAAAAAGGTGGTCTGTAGCTGTTCTGCCCAGAGGGTTTAGGAAAATCACTCTCTCTCTGCCAGTCTTTAAGCACCGCTTCGAGGGCTTCCCCGCAGTTTGGTTCTCACCTCCGGGCTCGGGCTCCAAAATCTCCCCGTTTTGTCCCAATTCTTCCTTCCTAGTCCTGCCCGCTTCCTTGCACAGCCTCACCGATTAGGGCCGTGGAAGCGATGTTATTTCATTTGGCAGAGAACTTGAAAGCATAAAAATAATACAGTTCGGTCAGAATGAAAATTAGTATTTGTTCTTCCCCAAACACCGCGTTTGCCTGCCAGCCAGTCTGGTTTCGTTTAATACAAATTATTTCATTCAGCCACAAATGCTTAATTTCAATCACTTACGAGAAAAATGAAGGAAACAAAGAGCTGCTAATTTCCGTAGTCTTGGGGTTAGAGTTTTAATTCAAGATACAGAAGAACCAGCTTCAGTTCTCCAGTTCTCTGGGAGAGTTTGAACCTATATGCTCTAGTCCTAAGAGTAATCACAAGGTTTATCACCAACTTGAGCTCAGACCTGCTGAGTGGAGGAGGACACCATCCTGCCCACCTCCAGGGCTCTGAGTCTGGTCTGAGGGTATTCTCCACTTGAAACTGCCCAATAAAGTTGGTGGAGAATAACAGAATAACTCAGGTCGGAAAGGACCTCTGGAAGTCCTCAGGTTCGGCTTAGGTTGGGTTGCTCAGAGCCTTATCCGCTTGTGCAGAGCTTTATCTGGTTGACAAGAGTTTATGACGTTTTTTAGAGTGATTGAAAACACGTGCTTTGGCAGATTTGCAAGTTTGGTTGAAAAAAGCTCTCCTGACTCTATTGCCAGGTCTTGAAATTTTAGGACCAATACTGTAAAATTTGGCCTGGAGACATGTTTCCTCATGAGAATTTTGGCTTTTTTTTCCTCCTCCTGTTTTAAATATGTTTCTGTGCTCTGGGGTCAGGTGGAGATCATGAATAACATGCCCCAAGCGTACCTTAAGGATTTAGCCAAACCCAACAGACAACAAAAAGAAGCCCTGATTTGTTTTCTTTTGGTGAAGCTTTTGAGTTACGGGTGCTGAGTCTGCTCTCACAGTTGGACCCAACGTCGTGCCGGTGGTCCTAGGGTCTGCAAAGCACATCTGGTGTTTCAGCTGCAGAAGTTCTGGTGCTCCAAGCTAACGGTGTCTTCCACGTGCTCTTCCATGGTATGGCCAAAGGGGAACCTGAGGTTAGACAAACCAGGCTCTGCTCCCGTGACTTCAGAATTGTGGTTCACTTTTTATCCGGACTAAACTAAACATATATCTTTGCAGCGCTGTTATAGAAAGTGCTGGCAATGACTTTTGCCTCCTCAGTGTTATGAAGCATTCGTTCCTCGAGGTTGACAAGAGGGTCAGAGCCTGGAATGAGCAAGTAGCTCGCGGAAAAGATGAGGCCTGGGAATGGGGAACATCAAGGCTTTAGCTAGAACTAAATATACGGACTTCCATATACCTGAGGTGAAAGGTATGGTGCATAGGGCATACCCGGGATGCCTGGCATAGGCAGGCTTACCTTCTCCTCCTGCTTTTAGACACTGCTGTGACTCAGATCCGGAGATTTGTCCCCTTCCAACCTCAAGAGGCAAATTTCTCATTTCTCCTCTTGTTGTCAGAGCTAAGAGACTCGCTGGAGGCTTTCCTTGTTCCGGTCCAACCACTTTGTGGTTTTCCAGAATGCATTTACTCGTACAGGTTCTCCATTTTACTGGAAAGCAGGACACACTGGGACAAGTCTCTTCTTGGTGATCGAAGCCGTCTGAAGACTCTTGGCATGGAAGTGCTTTGCAGAGGCCTCCTCTTTGCTGTTAACTGTGTTGATCACTTTAGTTTAGTCTTAAGATCGACTCAGTTCCCTAGCAGCCTGAAGACTTTATTCACTGTTCAGTTCCTTTTTTATCTTAATATACTGTTAGATTCGTCTTACTCAACTGCACTCTGAGCAGGGACTTTCCTTCATCTCCCCTGCTAGGCAGCCGGGTCCGGGGCAGTGTGTACAGAACTGAACATTTTATTGCTGCTTTTTTTCCCCCTCTCCTCTGTTAGTGTTTGAGTCATAGCTTTGGCTGGAGCTGACCTCGAGGAGCTGGTAATTGGTGGTACGGTGGGCACGGYGGAAATCAAACAGCAGCACCTCGAAATCTGGCCCCATTAGCTGCTCAAGTGAGGCAGCTTGCAGGRCAGGATGAAAATGTCTCTATCCGTCCTTACTGGCTTGTACGGGAAGGTTCAGCATCCTTTTCTGCGCTATCGGTCCTGATTTATTTTTGTGGGTCCTTTAAAGTTTGAAGGCTCTGCACTCGCGCTGGGAGACCGTTGCCCAAAGTTTTCCTAACTTAGCTATAAAGTGGGCATTGGAGTGAACTCTTTGGGTAAATATCTGTCAATTCGCAGAATTGTGACTCAATTTTCTTCCTGGAAAGCTGACTCGGTCTTGCAGTTGAGCGAGCCTGTACTTTACCGTCCTAATTAAAGGACATTCTTCATAGGGAGCAAAGTGTCATTCAGAGGAAGCAGATGATGGTCGTATCTGCTCCCTGTGTCATGTCCCAAGTAAAAGACTAAAGCAGTGCAGCGTCATAGTCCATCTTGTATTAAACGTTGCACAGATTAGGAAGAGTAATTAGGAAGTGCAGTCTGTTTCTGTTAAAATTGCATGTACCATAAGTCGTGAACATGTTCCTATGAGGTCATATTTTTTTCCACCCTTATCTGTATATATTTCCCCCTTGTTCTCTAGCTCAATTTCTGCAGGATGAAATGGAAAAGATAATAAATAAAAAAAAAGTCTGCTTTCACTCTGTAACAAACGTGTCCTGAAGTACATCTATGCGGTATTTAGTTTTCTGATCAGGTCTTGGTACATACGAGATTTATTGCATGTGTACAACTCAACCTTTGGGAAGTAAGGAAGGGCTTTCAGGCACGTTCATTGTATAAAGCCTTCTAAAGTATGCAGCTCGCATACTCACCACGTGATATATTTACTTTCTTAACCTCTCCTGACCTCTTCCCATATGTAAATCACACGCTCTGAAAGCATATACTTCATTGCTGGGTAAGAGATGCATCTGATTACGGTAATTACAGTGCATCTTCCCAAAATTTCCTAGAAAAATCCTCAATTTTAAACCTCACTTGGCCATGCTGTGCCCTTGACCGCTAATACATTAGTTTTATCCCACTTACGGTTCCTTTGAAAAGGGACACGCATCTAGATTTTCTTTAATCTCCTGAAAGCCTATACAAATTGCCCCACAGGGCTTTTTGGAAAATTGCTTGGAAACATTATCAAAGTGGTAAGATCCCAACTTCCAGCCAGGCTGATCTTCTGGACGTGTCTCCTTTTAATTGTTTTGTTGTGAATCATTGAGGGTCTGTTCCGGGAAGTTTCCCTAGACATCCCTAACGCCATCGTTTATTTAATGTGATCAGATGGCATCCCTCGTTGTCTGTAAAGTAAATCTAGCTGAGCTGGAGGAGGGGTGTCAAAAGCAAACCAGTCTTTTGAAAGTCCTGGAGATGGGAGCATGAATAAGAAGAAGAATGGATAATGCCATCACGTCCTTTTCTGAACTTCCATTTTATGCTGTGGCTCTGAAGTAAAAATTCACAGCGATGCTCTTTGGAGTTGCTTTCTCGAATTAGTAGCTACCCATCTGGTTGGGCCTCTCCTGCGCTGTGGTTTGAATCCAGCTTGTTCTCCGAATTTGTGTCTTGTCCCTTGGGGGCTGCCGGTGTACAGCAGGAAATTTGTCAGGTCTTTCTGTCCTTGCAAACGTGCCAGCAGCATTTAGGGAGCAGAGCTGCTGGGGCTTCAGAAGACCTGTCATTTTGTATTGCGTCGGCCTTGCCTCACGAAGACGGTCAAGCAAATGCTTTAAACCCATCCCTGTCCAGGAAAACCCACAGCACGTGCTGAAGCGGTTTGTCTTCTTTTTGGGCAGTAATACTGTGCATTACGAGAGCGTACTTTCTTTCCCAACGCGAGCAGGAGAGCGGCTCTCAGCAGCGCAGCTGCAAGAACGTGGCCCGGGGGAAACTGTGCAACAAGGGTCCTCTTTTGATTAAGGCTTAATGGTCATAAAGCCACCTTAAAAAGAAGAATGAAAAAGATTATTTCAGAATAAATGGCTGGTGCGGGTGACACATGCGGCAGCACTGGAAGCAGAAGTGTGTTTATTAGCGCTGTAATGAGCTGGGTCTTCTCTGCGGTGGAGAGCTCTCCCAGATGACAGGAGATTCATTGCAGAGCCCATGATTGATTTTGACCCTTATTCTGTGTCCTACCTGCCCCTTGTGTTGTATTTAACACTGTGTTTCGAATAGGACCATGAATAGCCACTAGACGGGCAGATCTTACCTGGCTCCTCCCAGCACTTGCAGCTATAGAGCAGTTGGCTGGAGAACTTCCAGCTCTTGGGTTTTCCAGCTCTGTCTGCTTTGTTTCGTCTTCAACAGAAATTGCTGGGCCCCAAATTGTTCCTTAGATGACACTTGAGCATAATTGAAATATTTATTTAAAATTGTGACAAGTGCATATTTAGCTTAGTGGCCTGTAGAAACAACGCTTAAGTGATGACAACCACAGAGGGCTTCAGTACAGAGGTCTACATCTGAGCTACTCACTATGGGCTGTCACTGGAGAAAAGCAGGGATTTCTTGAGTGTCGCTCATCTCAGCAAATGTAGAGCTATCCTAAGTTGCAGTGAATCCTTTGCCCCATACCTTTGGAAATCAGTGACTAATTTCTGTCAGATATGTTAGAGGAATAATACTTGACCATGGACATTTGTGTAATGAGGTTTTTCTTTTGGCAAGCCTGCTCCTCAGAGCTACTTCTGATAAGCAAAAAGGATGCTGCTTAAGGATGCACAGGAGACAAAATAGTTGTGGGGGTGATTGCTGCCTGTTGCGAATTTGGTCTAAAAATGCCATGTCTCAAGCTACTTCAGGCAAGTTTTCACGGTGATGGAAAATGAATTCAGGATTGTGATCCTGATTTTTTTTATATGCTCCAGTAGGGTAGGTTTTGGGGTTATATAGGTTATATATGGTTATATAAGACAAGTTATATAGGAAGCACTGTATCTGCTCCTTTTTCACTCTTAGCCTGTGAAAATTTTAAGCTAGAGTCATCCTACATATTCTTCCATGCACTTCGCCATGAGAACACACCCGAGCCTTTTTAGAGTTAGGGCCAAAATCACTTCTTGGATGCTCAGGTGAAATGTAAGAGCCTGGAAGTACAACGGCTCGTTTCTCAGGCTCATTTTCCTTATCCTTGGCTTAGCTGTTACCCAGGTGTGTTTCTGCCTGCAGGTGCAGGATGCTTGTCCAGGAACCAGCAGTACATAAATACCCAGTGCAAGCTGCTCCTGTCCTTACAGGCCAAGAAGGGCTTCTTGAGACAGACCTGCTCAAGTGAGGTTCAGCAAGGACCTGGAGTATCTAACTAGCTTGGTTTTGGACTAGTAAGTACTGCGAAGGCAGGGGGACTAAAGGAAATGAAGTGCGTGGGCTTTTGGGAGGACCGCTTTCAAAGAGACGTACCCAGGTCCTGATCGTTCTCATGCACCAGAACAACGATGCTGCAAGACTCAGCTGTCTAAGTACACGGTGGGTGAAAGAAATGTTTGCCAACTTGTCAGCCCTTGCGAAAGTGGGATGAAAATCGGGAGACATATCAACAAGTGTAGAAAGACTGCCAAGTGGGAAGCTAAGGGAACGTAATATTTGCAGTATAAGAATGAAAAGAGCTAGCTGTTAGATTTGTTAACAGTGATGAAGGAGAAGATGGAAGAAAAATTTAGGCAAAAATATGAAAGCCAAAACCCCAATAGTAGTTTTCACAATAAAGCTTGAGATTCTGGTCAAAAGGTCAGTGAGACCGTATCTGTGAAGAGCATCTGTTAAACCAGAGATGATGAGGCTGGAAAGATCTTATGTGACGATACAGTGAAGTCCTGCACTGTTGGCATCCAGCAGCTGTTCTTCTCCATGGAGAAGTGCATTGCAAGGAACATGAACCATGACAGGTATAATGGGAGGTGGGAGTTTGGAAAGAAGATAAGGAGCTGGATTTACAAAAGCCTAAACGAGGTGTATTTGGGCAGTTTATAAAACTTCTGCGTTATTGCAGTAGCTCTAAGAGGACTTTTTGCTTCTGCTGAAGCTCTTCAGATCTTCTTTCTTATAGTCTTTTACATAACCTCTTTATTTTTTGGTCTGTTTGGAAAAGTACAACACCAAAAAGATCCTGCCAAGCTGTCCATGAAGCAATTTAAAATTAAATTCCTCTTCATAAAAGAGTTTTTCTGAGCCTTTTCTTATTTTTGTTGCCCTTCTCCAATCCCCGTTAGTTTTGCAGTGCTCCTCTGGAGCTGGAGTGCCTGGCACTGCGTAGAGCATCCAGATGAGAGCAAACCACTGATTCGGAGAGAGGCATCCGGTGTGCTCCATGTTGCTCTCTGCCTTTCCTTATGCATCCTAACGTCATGTTTGCTTTCTTGGACCCCCGTTGTCCATTGAGCAGATGCTTCCGTTCGTCCTGGCACTGCTGGCACTAGTGCTTTTCCTGCATGGATATAGTCCATTTAGTACTCTGGGTGGTTTTACTTCCAATATGTATTAATTTACACTTACCAGCAGTAGATTTTGTTGGTGCCGTTTTCCTTATTCACCAAACTTCATACAGTTTTCTCTTAAATTTCCTACAGTCCTCTTTGGTCCAGCTGATGTTGTTAATATATGTCACTGGCAGGTTTTTTCTTTACTACCTGCTTTTTCTTCTAGCAGTGGATCACTGCTGGCTTTCATGAAGGGCTCTCACCTCCTCCCCGCCTTGCCGTTATCTCTCTATCGGGACAGCAAGACCAAACGTCCTTTCTTGGCTGTCTAACCCGGACTGTTATCATCCATGCCTTTATCGGGCCCGTGCAGCGGGGGCCGGTGATGCCGCGGAGGCAGATGCTGGTGCATGCGCTGGGATGCCCATCGGTGCCTCCAGCCAGGTGGGGATCCCACCTCCTGCCCTTGTGTTCTGTGGGTTCCCTTTAGCCCCAGCCAAAGGCTTAATTTAAATGCATTTTCATTTCACTATTTTTCTTTTTTTCCTGCCAGCCTGTCTATACGTGGTTCACAGTTAATTTTCCAGAGTGCCTGCAGCTTCTTGGACAGGAAGAAAATGTCTCTGATGTACGGTTCTTGCATTGAATCATAAAGCCCCGTTTCGTGTCACTCTCTGGCGACTGTAATTCACCGTGGGAATTGTGTTTGTGGTTTGGATGCTCGGGTCTAGGACAGCTCTTTGCTATAAATCATTAGCAAACGATGCGGCAGCTCCGTTTCTGATTGACAGCTCAGTCCATATACACCATTACTCCACTCTGCTTTATTTACCTTTTTGTTACGCTTAGGCTTAGGACTGCCCCGTTAAAAAATAAAAACAGAGTAAATTAGCTTCAAYAGGAATTATTAAAGCTGAATGATTAAAATACCGTATTGTAATTTATCACCTATTACCAGACAAATGAGCACGCACTGACTTCGTGTTCTCCCTCCACTATCCTCTTTATTCCCTGCTAATAACAGAAGGTGCTTGACACCACTTACAGCAGTGCCCAAAATTAATCCAGCACCTCTTAGCTTCTGGGTGAAAAATAGGCGTGCTCTCTCCCATATATTTCATATGCAGCCGTGCTTGCTGTAATTGCAAGTATGGAAGAAAGATACTATTTTAGAGGAGAGAGAGAAGACAGAAGAGGCAGGAAATGAAGTACAGAGGGGAGGAATAGAGGAAAAGTAAAACAGCAATTATTTATTAAATAATTCTGTGTCAGAAACTCTCTGGATATTATATTAGAATCCTAGAAATATTTAGTTTGGAAGGGCCCTCTGAAGATCTTTTYTTCCAGCCCCGGTTCAAAGCGAAGCCAACTTCAAAGTTCGAAGATGTTGCTCAGAGTCATATCCAACTGAGTTGCAAGTATTACCGAGAAGCRATATTTCTTTACCCTCTCTGGATCCCGGTTTCATCCTCTCTGTGAATTTTTTTTCCTGATATCAAACTGGAATTTTTCTTGTAGCGGCTTGTGCCCATGGCATCTCGTGCTTTTGCTGTGCATCTCCAGCMAGCATCTGTCTCCACCTTCTCTGTAACCACCTCCTAGGTAGCTGTAGATGGCAACAAGATCTCCCCTTCGTCTTCTCTCCTTCAGGCTGAACAAACCCGGTTCTTATCCTCTCCTCGTGTGTTATACGCTCCAGGCCGCTGGCCATCTTGGTGGCTTCAGCTGGTCTCACTCCGGTGTATCACTGTCTTCCTTGTACTGAGGTGTCCCAGACCGGACACGCTGTCCACACATGGTCTCATGTGTGCTGGAGAGAGGGGAAGAATTGCTTCCCCGACCTGCTGGCTACACCTTTGCTAATAAAACCGGGGTTTTATTACCTTTATAACCTTTATCATTGCAAGGGCAGTGAAAAATTCCTCAATACCATGGGAGCCCATGTGGAAAGCCTTGCCAAAGTCAGGGTAGGTGAAGTCTGCTGCTCTCTTGTGAGCCACTGAGCCAGTCATCTCAGTACTGAAGGCCATCAGGGTAGTTGGGTATGATTTGCCCTTGATGCATCCATTCTGGCTGTGCCTAGTCATCTTCCTATCCTTCATGTGATTGTGGCTTCCAGAGGGATTTGCTTCAGAAACTTCTGGATGTGGAGGTAAGGCCTGGCCTGCCGTTCCCCAGGTCTGCCTCTTTGCCCTTCCTGAAGAKGGGTGTGATGTTTTCCTTCTTCCACTCATCCGGAGCCTTCCCTGATCACCATGACTTTTCAAAGACGATCGAGAGTTGCAGTGACATCAGCCGGCTCCCTCAGCATCCATGGATACATCTTGTCTGGACCTATGGACTTGTATACATCCAGGTTGCTTAAGTGGTCCGTAACTGAATCTTCTTCTACCATGGGTGGTACTTCACTCCGTCAGACTCTGCCACGACAGTCTGCTGTGGGGCACATGGGAGCAGACCTAACCGGTAAAGCCAAAGCAAAGAAGACTTTGAGTACCTTGGTCTTTACTATGATTTTTGTTGTCCCTTGCCTCGTTCTTCAGTGGGTCTGTGTCTTCCTTAGTTTTCCTTTTGCTGCCAATGTACCTCTAGAAGCCTTTGGTATTGTCCTTCTTGCCAGCGTCTCCTCTAGCAGAGCTTTGGCTTTTCTGGTGCCAGCCGTGTACGCTTGGGCAATTTGCTTCGTCCCTCCTGGCCAGCTGGTCCCCACTTCCACCGCCTGCGCGCTTCCTCTCCGCACAGAGCTCAGTCGGGAGCTTCTCCAAGTCAATCTTTCACCTTCTCCAAACCACTCTTTCCTTCTCTCCTTTCCAGCTCCCTGGAGCTCTCCGTGGGCAGATGTTGGTGGCCATCAGAGGCTCACATCTGGAGGGCTTTCCGGTGGTGCTGACCTGGGACAGCTTGCAGTGGGACAAGCCAGGGAAGGTTTGCCGCCTTCCTGTGGGTTACCAAACATATCTGCCTTTATATTTTTGGCTTTCAGAGTCTGATAATGTGGCCGGTGAAGACATTTAGCTCTGGGAGTCAGGAAGTCAGAGAGTGTCCAAGAAGCTGCTGATAGACAGGAGCGCAAGATGACTGAAGCAAGCGGGCGCTGCTTGGACTGCGTGAGGGATTGCCGAGAATTGCAATGATCCAGGCATGGACGCAGATTTTAGTAATGTGGAAAAAGGCAGGTTTGGATGAAGTCAAAGGAGGATGCAGTGGGGCTTGGCCAGAAGATAGATATTGACAGAAAAAGCTCAGCAGTGCTGTTTAAAATCGCAGGTTGGCCTGTCAGTTTTTCAGCGTTTTGTATTGTTTAATTTGTTTTGCTGTGGATGCTTGACTGATCTTGCTCAACTGCAACTCTAGGAGACTCTAAAATGAATTCCTCGCAGGATTTGTTTAAAATATATGTGCAATATTGGGATATACTTTTAATAAATGTCAAGACTGACACATATTGGTCTTGAGCCATTGAGTAATATCTATACGAACGTGATTTTTTTCTTGATGCTTCCCTGCATGTGTGATGCTTTAGCCTCTTCTTCGTCCTCTTCTCAGATTCTTCACTGGGTTTTTTTTGTTTTCTCCTGCCTTAATTTGAAAAATATCCAACAATAAATTGCAGAAGAATATAGAAGGCAGATTGGTGTTTGCTGTATTCAGTTCATTTACTAAAAACAGCTGGTAGCCATTTAGGAGAATGGCAGAAATATTGCAACTTCTGTCAAGCCTGAAAGTAAACACATGATTAAGGCAGAATTGACAACTCCTGTTTCACAACCAATTATTTGTCATCATGCTTGGGTGAATGACATCAGGATGAAAATACATCGTTGCTTTGTGTGTGGAGATACTATTTATTTGTGCTGGCATTGAGTGGATTCATCTGTGTGCTGAAGTGTCTCGAAAATACAGCGAGACAAATCATGGCTGTCGTTTAACTCTTTCCCAGCTGGGCTGTTCCCAAATTGTACGGGCTTATCATCCGTCGCGTCTGAAATTTTAAAGCTGGACCATATAGTCTTTTTAGTGGGGAAATCAAGCAGCATTAACTTGTCCTAATTGTACAGTTCAAGGCAACGTACAGTCAAATGGCTGAAGCAGTCCCTAGAAACCTGGTCCGCTCCCCGCGGTTGCACTGCCGGTCTTATAAAATCCCACCGGTGCTGCCTTTTTATGAAGGATGATTTCAAAGTAGTGTTTTCCAAAAAGCCCAATTTAAAAGAAAAGCAAGAAAACTTCTGARCCTCTTCTGTTTTGTTCCAGCAGGAGCGTTGCGGTACGAAACGGGCTGGTGGCTTCTCTCTGGATTATCTGCATCTTTGGAGTGGCCAATTAAGCCTTAATGGGGCATCTGCTACCTATTAAAWTTTTTTCCCGTGCCAACAGAAATGTGATCTTGTGTGATCGTTTCGAATTAGTCCAAAGATTTTTCTGAGAAATCCTGATCTTAAAAAAAAAAAAAAAATCCCTGTTGTAGTTTGTAAAACGTAGTCAGCTGCTCTACGTCTTCATTTCAAAAAAACCTGCGTTTCTTATCTTCGTTTGTGCTACACAAACAGCAGGTTAAGTCTACTTTGGGGTTAGCTTTTGACAGAACAGCCAAAAGGTTCAGGCCGCATTTACAAGCCGTTAACCTCTCTCGGTAGATAAGGCCACGTGCTGGATAAGTGCATCAGAGATGGAGCTGTGAGACGCTGATGTATTACATGAATGAGAATAATCTCGCAGATGGGGGAAGGCTGGGAGGGAGATAAAAATTACGGCATTAATTTTTTTTTTTTTCTTAATTCTGAAGGACGACAGAACTTCATTATCCAATATGCTTAAAATTGAACGACCTAATGAAATTTCACACCCGCTAAATTTAATCACGGATTACTCATGTGGGATTTGAATCAGATAAAAAGGATGCCTCCGATATTTGGTAGCACTTGCGTAAGGTAATAAAAATCTGCAGCGTTCTTTGTCCTTTTCAGCAAATGTGAATTGCTTGACCTACTTTTTCCCCCCCCCCTTTATTTATTTATTTTTTTGGCACTCGCTGAGCTGACCCCCAGCTTCCTCCTGGGCACCGGCGAACGCTCGCTTTCCTCCTTGCACACGGGCAGATGGATCTCAAGGGTGCTTCCTCCTGGGTGTCGTTAATGCAAGGTGGATTAGTGTTTTTTGCTGCAGAAGTATAAGAGGCCAACGCAGACTGGGAAAACGAATAGATGTTTTAGCTCGTATATAAAAAGGCCTTGCTGCTACGGGGATGTCACCTGGAGCAGGCGAGAGGTGAAGCTGGACGAGGAGGTTGCGCTCAGGGCTTCACTGGGTGATCTTTTGCGGTTCACTTTGCCCCTCCGTGCCTTGGGGGTGTGGAATGGTCTCATATTTGACTCAAATTTCTCGGAGATCTCCTTCTTCCTTGCACAAATGCTTGAACACAGCGTGTGCTTCTTTTGCAGGCAGATTTCTAACCGCTAAGCATTGAGTTCTCATTGTCGAAGTGTGGACTGATGCTCTTGGAATCCATTACTGACCACTTTTAAAGCATTAGTGAACCAAATCTAGTTAGCAGTGGTGACAATAACTGTTCCTGTGCATATTAGGCGGTACCTAGGAGCCCGGCTTGCGGATCAGCATCTCCTTGTGCCAGACAACGCACAAACACAGAGCAAAATCATAAACCTTCTCCCTATAGCCTGAGACAAGGCGGTGAAGGTGGTGATGGAGCTTGGACAGCACCGTTAGCACCTCCGTTGTAATCCCGCCGTGGTTCATGTGTGTTATCGTGCCGTTACGATGCCAGCACGGTAGCAGCCTAATTGGTATGAGGGGTTTTGGAAGTATACGATCAAAGGGGTATTTTGAGGCGATGCTGGGTGTTTCGGGGGAGTTCTAGCCCTTTTTGGTGTGACAGCTGGAGTGGGAGATGCTTCATTTGAGATACAGTGAGTGAGCGGTACCGGCAAGGCTGGCCTGCTGGGGCCCAGGGAGGAGTCAGTGCCTCAGTCCTGAGGATGATGGCGAAGGGAGGAACAGGCTATGGAGAGCCTCGAAAATAGACACCGATTCCTTACCCCGATGGAGGAAAGGGAGCCAGTCAAACTGAGCAAAGGAGCAACAGCATGGAGAAAGTATGAGCTGCAGGAACGCTCTCGGGAGTCGTATTCTGAATAGATGGTGGTGGAACAAGAATGCTTTTGTCAAGGTCAAAGGGAAAACCCGTTGTGATGGTTGGGATGTGAGATGATAAGGGTGCCCAGATGGATGGGGAAGGCTGTCTTTTAAGGATGTTATGAACAGAGGCTGAAGACTTCCACCTGATTTGGATACAGGAACCCAGAGAAGTCAGAACTGAAGATGGTGCTGAAGTTATAGGCCTGAGTGACAGGGAAGATGTTGGGTAAAGTTGAAGCAGAAACAATAAGAATAGCTTGTAAGGAAAACTCACATACTTCACTTCTACCCTTCCTGAGCTTCAGCCGACGGGTAGACATCCTTGACCCCATGGAGAGATGTCGAGCTGTGACATTGGATAGGAGGAGTCTGGTCTACGGTAGACATCACTTGAGTTTTCTGCGTGGGAATTAAGAGCTTTAGATCTCCAGCTGAAGTCGGCTGTTGCCAAAGAAATGCTGAAAAACCATCTCAGTCATTTTTTGACAGATTCGGGCTCTGACTGTCCACCATGCAGCAAAGTCGGTGTACTGACATCTCAAGATGGAGGGAGAAATAGCCTTTGTAGTCAGCTCTTTCTCTGCTTTGTGCAGAGCAATTATTTCTAAGCTGGCGTGGCCTCTGCCTGATGTCCACTGGGTGCCCTTCATCTTGGAAAAAAACAGGGTTTCTGCCTTGCACACCGATGTATAAAAGGCTCCATCAGCAAACCGAACAGCAGCTTCAAATGTTTCATCAAGGAATATGAAATCTCATCACAGCTGGATTACCCGGAAGCTTCAAAGTCCTTTAAGGTCACAAACTAGTTAAATTGTACGAAACAGTGTGAAACAAGGGCAGCGAGCCTTCCTCTGGAGGCACGGAGGAGCTGCTGGCGTTGAGCGCTGTCTTCAGTATCGGCCTATTACATTTTTATTCTTATAATCACTTCCTATTAACGTTTTGTGAGTTTTTTCCAGTCTTTTCACACCACCGAAGTTAATGTAAAGGAATTTCTTGCTAAGCAGGAGTCAAGGTGGCATTCAATTAAAATGCCTTTCTTTAGTGTTTGCAAAATGCTTTGGTGTCCTTTATGGCGTTAATAGCTATCGGCGTTATTCCTTCTTACAGTGCAGGACCGTGCGGCGATTTGCTGGAGTGGAGAGCTGTGATTCTTGCCGGCTTTGGTGTGTCCGTCTGACACGGCCGGCCACGGCAGCGGGAAGGCTTGGTGGCTCTTCTGCTGCTAGATAACAGGCAGACGAGACCTTGCTCCGGGGAAGGCTGTTGATGCCAGGTACGGTGGAGGTTTCTGCTCCTTTCTCCTTCTCCTGAGAGCTATGGGAAGAGGAGAGCGACCTAGTCTAGGTGACGGGGAAGGAGAACTCGTCGGCAATGCATTGACTGGACATTTTGGAGCGTGCTGTGCGTTAATTTTATCCATGACACGCATTTAGATTTGCAGTCTGGCTTTGCTCGTTCCTGAGAGCCTGATGGATGCCCAAGCAGTTCATCACTTTTGGCATGTTATTTTTTAGGCTTGTCTCGTTATCGGGGGTTGCTCAGATCCTGCTCATTCGTAGTTGCCTTTGCTGGGTATAACCGGGCTTCGGCGAGTAGGATACTAAATGAAGTGTTGAGAACGAGAAGTATCGCTCATCTTTGCAAAGACAGGTTAAGATTTTTCCCCTGGCTCGTGGTGTGATGAAGGCTGTTCATCAGTAGCTGTTTGGAGCCGTACGCATCCAGATGCCTTTTATTGCTGTCAGTATATATGTGCTGTACGTATCATCGCTGCTGGAGCACCAGGTCTGTAGGAATTTGCCTGCAGAGCTCAACTTTCTTCTGCCTCCGTTCCTCAGGCTCAGGGAGTATTCAGGGGAGGAAAAACAACATGACCTTAATGCCTTTGCAAAGTTAACTACCATGTTTATCTCCGTCGCGTAGAAAGGAAATTAGTTTCCCTTCCTCACAATGTCTCCTCTTCTGCAGAAGAAATGGATGAGATCCCCATTTATCAAGCAGCTGAGACCAACAGGAAAATGTTGCTGAGTTCCTGCGGCGTTTTTAATAGAAGGCACAGGCAATGCCCTTAAGCTTTTCCTTACCCAAACACAGCTTTGGTAACCCGTGTTAATCTCTCCTGGCAGGACCAGAGACACCTAGCAGCAGGAAGCATCACTATATCCAGCTGCTAAAAAAAAATAAAATAAAATTACATCATCTGTATTCCCAAGAGAGATTTCAGGAAGCGAAGCTGTGCTGGAAATTAAAAGAACTAATGAAGAATCAAGTGAGGATTATGCTTAGTGTCTTTTAAGAGGACGAAAGTTTTCTCCTGGAAAAAGAAAACATGTATTTCACCTCCTAAAAGTGCACGGTTAAGAAAGAGAATATATTATGGAAAGGATATGTAAGTGGATAGATCCAAAAATTAGAAAAAAAAAAAAAAATCTGCCATCCTGCAAAGCCTTGTGTTGAAAGCAAGATGGTCCTGCAAGGCGATGGTGTTATGCCTTTGGGAAGGGCTCTCTCCGGGAACGGTTTTCACGTTGCTCATCCAGTGTAAGTAGATTTAGCCTGTTTTTTAAGAACATCTCCCATTTTCTTTTATACAGCAGAAGCTCTGTCCTGTCTGAGTGCCATCCCTCTAAAGGCTTTAGAGTAAATGTATATAACCACTCTACAACCGGCTGCCCAGTGCACATGGAAATGTCGGTATGCGTTTTGTTTTTCTCCAGCACGCACAGCTGAACCTCGGACTTTGCAAGAGCAATTTCCGTGTTTCCCACATCTAAATCAATTTTTAATGCCACCAGGCCCTGTGCTCCAGCCGTTGCGTGTCCACACGCAGGAGCCTGCTCCCACATCTTGTCGTTTTAAAACACGCCGGCTTGGCCCAAGCGGTCCTTGGGGCTCTCTGTCTTTGCGAGGAACCATTTGATTCCTGCGTCTGTTTGAAAGTGTCGGAGGGCTTTCAAGATAAAATACGGTTGTCTCCTTTTTACTCCTCTCCGGTAGCCATAGTAAATGCCTTTGTTTGCCGGCTTCGCTGAAGCACTCCGCTTCCATCTGAAAAACCCATTAATCTCCTGCACCCAACGATAGCATTAAAAAATTTAGTACAATACGTGGTTCCTCTTCTACCGGCTTCCTATTATTCGGCGTGCACCTACGGCGCTGTCAGCACAGGGCTTCCCGAGTACTTCAGAGAGAAGCTGAGTTAAAATTTCCCAGGTTTCAGCCTGCCGGGGTATATACATTTTCCCTCCTCCTAAATCATCGCCCGTCTCTTGCAGGTGGTGCCCTCGCTCTAGGCAGGAGGACGGGAGCGCTGACATCGTTTTCAGCCTTCATCGCTGCTCTCCAACCCCGGTGGGCAGCGGTGGCGTTTCATCTCCCCGTTTTCTTGCTCACCGAAGCACGTGTAGGCTGGAAACGGGGAAAATCTCTGTGGCGGGGGATCCAGCTGAGTCCTCCCCACGGAGGGAGCGTGCTCCAAGCGTTGGCAGTGGCAGCTGAGGAGGTGTCACAAGACCCCAGACTTGAGCCAAACTTTTATTCCCGGGTATCGCCGCTCTGGCAAATAATCCACAAAGTAGTAGAAGAGCTCAGATAATACGGGTTAAAAAAAGAAAGGCCCTTCTGTAGCCGAGGTGATTTGGAAGTAACCTTAGATTCTTCATCCAAAATAGCCTGGTATTTATCTGCAAATGCTTCAGATCGCACAAGCAGGAGGTGGATGCCACCAGGTCGCTCAAATTTTCACGCGCTGGAAATTCAGCTGGAGGGTCTCAGGAAGATTGGAACATCAGCAAGAAAAGGTTTAAACTGGGAACAAATTTAGCCATTTAACTTTGGGAGTTATCCTGGCGCCATATGGTGCCAGTGCCTTTTTTTCAGATAAAACAGGGTTCGCAGTTCTGTGGAAGCTGAACTCTTTGTCTTCAGCTCGAACCCTGTCTTACGTATAATAATCTCATCTTTCCATCGGAATAGATTTTTAGATATTTGAAGCGTGTTTTGCTGAGCTTGGAAGCCTTAGTGATCTGCAAGCTCGCTCTTGTTACTCTTTAGATTTATAATTCCCCAAAGATAAAGTAGTATTAGGAACAGTCCCCCGTTTTCTCTCGAAAGTAATTTCTGATTTCCATATTAATCAAAAATAGCTTTACCTCCGCACTGCCCTAATCCTAGTAACAACAAGGAAAGAAGATTACATTCTGTAGATGTCAGAAAAGCAATTAAAATTTGCAGACGAGAAGCAAGAGCGGGGGGAGGAATATCACCTCTTTACTTTTTGTGAGCCGAACGGGGAAATACCCAGAGCTCAAACTGTTTGTTTCTTGCTGGCTCCTTCCCTTTTGGAGGGTATGATATAAAAGCCTTTATAAAAACCGAAATACAGGCATTTCAGCAGAACGAGAGGGTTATCTGTGATGAGAAGAGAGATTTTTTAAGGAGGGCGAGGACCGGCTGTGAATTTGCAGTCAGAGAGGTGCACGTCAGTGGGTAAGCGACTATTAATAGCTGCGTCTGCAGCAAGAGATATTCATTGGCCTTAATGACGAGCTGAGCCAATGGACTGTGCGGCGGCAGTCCGGTGCCTCTAAGCAGGGTAAGGCTGCAGTCGTCAAATCGAGAGGAAAAAGGGACTGCGGTAGTCGAGACGCCGGCTGCGGCTTGTAGCTACGTAGCGAGGTGAGAAGGGCTGTGCTTCAGGGGGCTCAGCAAGGCGAATCTGGAAGTCTTGGGCATAGTCGGGTGCGAGAGAGCTGTCCTAGCTCAGGGGAGGGTCACGGCGATGTCCGGAGTAACGGGCAAAGCGAGCGGTGGGAATGGCTTTGGCGGAGGCGAGGTGGAGCTACGTCTGCCTCCTTGGACATCTGTCAGGCGTCCAACCCTTTGCGTATGTTCAAGGTACTACGTCAACAGCCTGTAGCTGAAGGTAGGTGTGCAACAACCTGCACTGAGATGATATCTACATTTGCATTTTTAGATCAGGTTTTCCAAGATAAAGGCTTAGAAGTGGAAGAGAGCAAAGGCAGAGTCTGAGGAGGCCCTGTAGGAAGCTGTGAACTTGGAGTGGCAACAGAGTAAGTATCTCTACGGTTATTGCAGTATGGACTCTGGGAGTGTGAGCTGCATCTTCTCAGGATCGTGGTGTTGTCCTGTGTCTGTGTGAGGCAGAACTGCCTCTATAGCTATCGTCATAAACGTCTTTTAGCCTCCTCCAGGTTTTCAGGAGACTGTGCACTGAATTTATCCTGTATCTCATGCAGCACAGAAGATGCCAAGGCACTGCAGATATTATTTTATAATTATCGAACCCTTTGAATTATTTCAGTGAGCGTTTATAGGTAGTCCCTGGAACGTGCAATATCTCATATGCAGTAATCCTTTTCCTGATGTGCTTGTGGCATTTGGTAGAGGCGCTGCGGAAACTGCTTGTCTCCATCTGACCAGTCCAAGGCAGTGCTATCATCAAACCCATCTGGTGGACCCCAGAGGGCTCTTGCCTTTGAAAGAGCAAACCATACTTCTTCGATTAAGTTTCTCCAGCGACTCACCCTTTTTTTGGTGGTTTCGTGCAACACTTTGAGAGCCCTTTCTTTCAGTTTCCCCCCGCACCACAAATTGGTGGTAATGTTTTCGGTGCAGGAGAACATCTGATTCCTTTCTGCCATCCAGCGGTGGTGTCTGGATGGAGGTCCTGAGGTTGGCACGACCGCACCACACCGTTCCCTGCCCCTTGCGTGCTGGAGGCTGGGTTTGCCTTTCATTGCGCCAGATTGGGCCATGGCCTGGTACCAAATAAAATGAGAAACGGGGAAACACAAGAATTTGATCTCTTCTAAACAGCTGTATCCCTGCATCCACTCTCTTACAGCCCGTGCTGGCATTTTTCTTGCCCTAATCACATGAAAGGCAATCTATTCTAAAAGAGGAAAACCGGCCTTCCAAATTAGCCTCATAATTTAGGTTAGTTGGAATAAAAATCTTCTCCTCTCGCACAAGAAGCCGTAAAGCTTTACTTCCTATTTTGACTCATTAAAAGCATCTTTAATTGTGACTGATAGCAAGTGGAGCCCTTTGGAAAACCAGTCGAGATTAAAACTCTTAAGGTGTTATGCATTAGTTTATTTTTGATGGGAAGAAAATCTCCTGTACAAAGAACTGGTTGCCTTCATGCATTTTTTATTGTACTTAGGCAGGAGGTTGCTTGGGGGAAAAGTTAAAACTTATTCAGCCAGAGCCGTGACAGTGACAAACTGGCCTCAGGTCATCTCTTCTCCTTGACATTTGCAAGTCAGCCAGTTGAGGGGCTTTAGATGTCTGTACAGAGCTCCACTGCCTTGAAACCATGTTGCAGTGGGACTTCGCATTTTGCTGGCTGTACTGAATCCATTTGGAAGAGCTGATTTTTTCTGTTTTGTTTGGTTCGAATATGCTTGTTATTGCTCAAGAGCAGCCGTGAAACACACCGATCTGCGTGGCGGACGCGTGCGTTGTCTGCAGTCGTCCCAAAGCCTCTCCAGGCCGTTTATAAGTTGATTTAACGCGTGGGAATGGCTAGACCCACCCTGGCCGGTGGAGCACGTGCCGACTGCTCAAGGCCATGGGGCTGGAAGCGACGAGTGAGCTAAAGCCCATGCACGTCTTTCCATTTGGAAATTGTTCAGAATAACTTCAGATCGTCCTCATACCGGCGTGTACTGCAGCCCTGGTGCAGGTCTTTATATCAACGGCTAAAGTGCAATAATACTGATAAGAACTGTGGAAAAGAGTGGGATAATTTGTATAAGAGCATATGATATGGCAGCTCCCAAAGAGCTTGGAGCGGCCGAAGACCCTCTGCGTCCCTGCGCAGACCTGCTGGGCTTCCTCCAAGGGCACCAGCTCAGCTGCCGAAGCCTCGGTGCCAACAACAGCACTGACAAACCGGCGGGGAGTGGAGGTTCGGCATCGCTTCCTTAGCTAAGCCGCAGCTAAATGGGAGCAGAGATGGCCGGATGCTGACGAGTGAAACTGCATCCAAAAAAAAAGAACTATTTGGGTAGGAGGGAAAAGCAACCCAGTGGAGTGAGCCCTGCAGACTGGTCTCCAGAAAAGGTGTTAGAGCAAGTTTGGGCTGTTTAGGGTGTTTAAAACTGGATTGGACAAGGTAGGGAAGTGGTGGAGCACTGGCAAAAATACTCAAATACATACAAATGAAATCGGCCGACAAATAGCTCTTTACACCTCTCGGTTTCCCTTGCTCTGTTGCAACCAACTCGAAGGGAAAACATGCCCAGCAAGCTCCAGAAACCCAGAAGTTAGTGGAGTCTGCAGGCGAGAGGAGCTCCTTGGAAGTCGTTCGGCCGCAGGCATTCCTCACCCCAGACGGCCACCGGCGACCGCACTTCGCCGAACTGTTTCTTGAGCACCGCTTTTATCATCCCGAGAAACAAACCTCCGGAGTAAAGAGTGGCGAGAGAGAATATTCTGGTTTCAAGAAACACTTTTTCGGGGGCAAAAAAATGCTAATCTTTATTTCCAATTCTCTTTATTCTCAGATGGAGGACTTTAAATTATGGGTAATGCCACTGCTGTAACCCCTTTGCCCATATATGATGGGGCGTATAAACTACAGCACAGTGAATGGATTACCTGGACCAGCGGGCTTTGCTGGTCCACCTTGATATCCCTGGAAAATGCCAACCTCTGGCCGAGCTAAGAAGAAATTTCAGTTCAGTGGGGAGTAGAAGGGCTCACGGGACTTGGTTCAGCACTTTCCCTCTGCCTGTCCTTCCAGCGGAAGAACAGTGGAAAAGCTGAGGGTATAGTTAGCTCTTGTGGAGCGTTTGAGGACGAGAGAATTAAGTAGTTGGCGATGGGGATGTCCCTGAGGTGGTGGGTAGGCTTTTCATTCTCTATGAACTTCTCCACTTCTGCACTTTCCGGAGACCTAGTAGGAAGCAAATGTCAACCATCTGTGGTCAAGGGTGGCAGATACCCTCAAAGACGCCCTCCCATTATCTCCGAGAAGGCACCCTACCATCAGATACCATATCTCCATCCTTGGATATTTTCAAAATACATGTCCCATCTGGACACGGTCCTGGGCCACGTGCTTTAGGTGACCTGCTTCAGCAGGGGGGTTGGTCCCTTCCAACCTCAGCCATTCTGTGATTCTGTGATGTGCTTGAGCTCGCTTCAGACACGAGCTCATCTTCAGGTGGAAAGAACCAGGTCACTCTAGCCAAGCACAGGAGTCAATTCTTGATTACAGAATTGGAAAGCGTAAATCAGTAAAATAATTCCAGCTTATATTGGTACTAAATTTTCTCCTTAAGTTTTCCAGTGTCTTAGCTAATCCTTGGGACCGGCACTTCAAGGGCTGGGGGAGTTCTTCTGTCTGCCTTTGCTTAACGCAAAATTTCTCCCATTTTCTTTTCTTTATAGTTTAAATTTTCCTCTCAATTCATTCAGTAAGGATGTAAATTTTGGACTTTCACCAAATATGGCTGTGACAACTCTCTGTCTTCTTCTCCTTGTCCATTACAAGCAGTCTTTGAGTTCTTCTTTGGCCTTTCCCAGAACCACTCATGGCATTAATGGTGCACATGCCAGACAGGGTGTTATTTATTACCTTCCTCATCTCCAGCATGCGCAGACCCAAGTGCCGTGAGGTCCCTCTTCAAGCTTAATTTCCGTGAAAGTAAAACAAAAGGAGGAGCCAAGCATTCAAGTCAGGAGAGTACTATACAGGGGAAATTGGACCATGCATTTAAGCAGGTTGCAGAATGGGCAGTGGAGCCATGAAGAGGAAAAAACATGCTCTTTTTTGCCAAGGGAAGAGGCTGAAGTACCAGCTGCCAGCTAAACTGGGCAAAAAGTTGACCCCCGAGGATCTTTTATCCTGGACAAGGCAACCGGACACGCTCTCATGCTGTCTGCAGTTGAGATGTTTTCATGTGACTGCACCTCCGGTAGGTCCTGCCTCACCTCTTGCTTCCGTGGTCTTTTCTGCGTCCACTTTCCAGTTGGCATGATGGAGCCTAACGATATGAAGATGAGGCCACTTGAGCTGCAGCCCCTGCCCGGCGCATTGCAAACAGCAACTGGGACAGAAGAGGTGCCAGGGTGACCGGAGACAGAGGACAACCGTGTGTGATAGCTGGTGGCCACCAGACAGAGCAAAACAGCCATCCTCTGCTATGCCTCTAAGGCGTAAAACATCTGCTCGAAGCCAGGAACATCCTTGACAAGGACGTGATGAGGAAGCTCCAGGGCTGCAGCCACAAAACACCTGGATCAGAAAAGAGAAGAAGGTGAGCCTTGCTCTCTGATTTATGAAATAAAGAAGAAAGGTGTAAACTCCAGTGTGGGGCAAGGCACAAACCGTGGTCCTGAAGCCAGAACTGCAGTTTCATTTTGTGTGAAACCAGGGGGCAGAGGAAGATGAGAATATGTGATCGAATGCCGATCTAAATGCATCTAATGCATCATTTTATCTAAATGCAGAAATATGTTTCGCTATGACTTGTCCTGCCCTGAGATTTATGTAGCAGTAATTTAGTAGTGTTTCCCCATAATTTTTCTCTTGCGTCTCTCTGAGTGCTATGAAAGCATTGCTATTGCTTTTCCATGAGAAAATCTGGGTTATGAATTTCCTAATTACTCTATCTGTAATTCTGCTCACCCCGACACTTGCTTTCAGCTGAGCTAGTTTGGGCCTGCACAAGAGAATATAACTAACTCTTGAATTCATGAGCAGTTTCTTTGAAAACAATGAAGGCTTCTTGGAAGCAGTGCGGTCTGGAGATGAAATTCCTCAAATGAAGCACATTCCCTTCAATGCTTCCCACATACAATTAAGAGCTACCAGAGTTTTTACAGGCTTCTCATGAGCTTGCTGGAATAGAAAGGAAACTCTGAAGGTGGGTGTTTCAGTTCTTGGTATAGTTCTCGATTTCTTTGCTATTTGCAAATGAATCGTTTCGCCGCTTGGCTTGCGGTAGGAGCTCAGTAGTGCCAGCGTGTAAGCTGATGCGTGGGCTTACGGCTGGGCAGAAAGCCTAGTTGTCGACAGCGGTGGCAGGGCTCCTCTTAACTTGCGCTGTGTTTTGGATATCACGTCTTAATAGTTCTATTAAGGCTATATCAATATCGATCTTGCAGTATTAATATGTCGTTTTATTTTATTTTGGGACAAAAGCTTAGGTATGACTCATTACTGACATGAGGACGCAGGCGAGGTTGCCGTTTCCCCTAGAAATTGGAGCTATTATTCAGTCGTGGTTTTCCCCACGACTGTTTGCTAGAAGAAGATATGCTAGAAGAAGATATTGCAAGATGATGACTCAGTGTAAATTAATTGTAACGTATTGATTGGGCACTTACAAATCTATGTAAGTTCATTAGTATTGAGCAGGCACCGGCTATTAAAGAACCCAAAGGTTATTTGAGCAAAAGGGACATTTGCCAAGGGACCTGGTGTTGTCGCTTGCAAGGATTTAAAAGAAGGAGCAAAATCTCTTAAATGTGTTTCATAAGGACATTTCGTCTCAAATCAGTCTGATAAAATCAGGTTCCTATAGGAGACCTGGCTGCTGATCAGAAACTTGCTTTAGCGAATGATGCGCATAGAAACGCGTCCTCTGAGACCTTCTTTGTGATCGTAGGCCCATAGGTGATGTTCCTTCTTGCCACGTTTTCTCGCTTGGCTCTGCTAAAATGGTTCGTCATTTTTGGTAAGTTTTAAATTAATGACAAAAAATCCCTTTGGGTTTTAAGGAGTAGTCTCTGTAAATCTGGACTTTCTTGTTGACTTAATTCCCTTGGTCACTATGAAGCTGATTTTAGCTATGCTAATCAGAAGAATGCTAATTCAAGATACCTTTCCTATCGCATGTCCCTTAAAAAAATCTGCTGAAAAACTAGCAGCTAACTTGTATAATTATGGTAAAAAAACCATTCTAGGAGAAATAATTTAGCATGAGGGTATTTTTAATAGGCAACTTGCCACCATGTAGAAATTTTTCCTTCTAAAAGGAATTTCTAGCTGGATGCGTATTTATTTTTTGATAGGTGGATGTTAAGTGAGCATCTCACATCTTTTAAAACTGAAAGGAAAATTTAATGAGTAACAGGTCCCCAGAGCGTCCTGTATGGAGCACAGATGCTCCAGAGATAGTGACCTTCTCCTCAAGGGAGCTCCGTTTTGGTTGTCTCTTGACTTGGAGGATGGGCTGGCTGGAAGGACACTGTCTCCTTTGACCCTGGTCCTCCGGCTTCTTTGAATCTCTGCTTCTGGTCACTTTGAAGATATATCAAGCAAGGAATGGGTTCAAACCACAGAAAGGCCATCAAGCTGAACTGGATCTCACGGCAACTCGTCTTAGTCCCTTTGGGGCAGTGTCTCTCTTGAGGACTTTTGAAGCCTTTGCTTTTTTTCAACTCTAGTGTATTTTGCAACACGTGAATCCATAAAGAAGTTGGGGAGATGAGGGAGAACCACTGTAATATTTTATATGTCCGAGGCTTTAGAATAATATTTAAATATATTCTTTGCATATAGCTTTAAAAAGAACCATGTTCAGGAAGATGTGTGCTGCTCATGCATGTCCCTCTCAGAAGCAGGCCAGTTGGTGAAGGGCTTTGTGGGTGACAGCAGGTCTCCAGCGTGCTGTGATGGAGTGGGAGTCAGAAGTGCAGGCAGAGGAGGGGTTTAGGAGATCTACGGAGAAGGTGCCACCGTTGCCTGCTGGAACCTTTTGTGAGAGACGGGATACTGTGCCAGTAATGATGATATTGGGAAAAAAAATGCAAGGATGCTTGTCACATTTCAGCTATTTTTTTAAATTTGGAGGTGACCCTTCATTTCTCAACTGTATTCACGTTAACGTGCGCAGGAGGTGAAGCGGAAACCTGTGATGGGTTGTGGTTACTTCCTTGCGTTGCCTTTACGCAGCCTGTGTTGAATGACGTACGGGATTTTACAAGTTCAGACCAAGAGCAGCGTCCACATTGCAATGCATTTATTAAATGTATCCGTGTTGCAAGCGCATCCAAACCCATGGTTCGGGCCAGTGCTCACCAAAACGAGGTGCGGGCAGCGACCACGCGTACGGGTAACCACTCCTGATGTTTCATAGAAAAGGGACCCTTCCCACAGAAAACAGTCTGCAAAAATTGTAGGAAATTCGCTCCTCAGACTTCAGAGGGTTGGGTTTTTCCCCCTTTTCCATCGCTATAGTTGCTGTTCCTCGCTATGGGGCTGTGCTAGTGCCCTGCAATTCTGCCCACAAATCAGCTCCGGGATTTAATCCGCGAGCGAGGAGCACGGTATAAAAATCCCCACATCCTTTAAGGACGCTAAAACAAAGTCACAAAACCTCCCCGAAATACGATGCAGCTCTCTGGCCCTGCGAAAATGCAGGGCGTAAAGCGACCCGCAGCATCGTGCCCCGGTGCCGGGAGCAGCCGCCCGGGGCCGTGGGATTTAGCTGCTGCATCAAGCCGCCAAGTTGCAGGGAAGGAGGAGGCTCGTAGGGAAAGCGCACGGTTTCTGCACTTCTTCAGCGAGTAACGGGATTTAAAACCCCGTCGAGTGAAACAGAAATGCTAGATCCTGCCTAGCCACGTGATTTCTGGGCTGTTGCTCTTCCTCCCTGGCTTTTGGCTGGCCGGGCAGGAGCTGTCTCCTGGCTGCAATAAAGAAAATAAAAATCTTGGGATAAACAGTCTTTGTGGGAACGCCGTATTCCTCTGCTTTTCTTGAAACGAGCTTTTGCACTCTCTGCCTGGTGAAATGAGGATTTGTTTTTGCGCGAGCCTTTTTTTGAGCACCGCTGCGGAGTTTTGCCAGTTCAAATATTTTGTGTCCTTGGCGTTCCCCAAGCGCCATTTCAATCTCATCTCCTGGCCCGAATGCGCGCGAGAGACCCATTAAGCCTTTTAGCACCCAAAACCTGGCTCCGTTAATACTCCGCGCGCGCTCCATCTGCCGCTGTGTTTGTCTAAAGCTGATGCATTTGAGAGCGATTGCGTTGGGCTGAGTCCAAAATGTCCAAACTACCATATGGGCAGTTTCAAGTTGATTAGCATTTAAAAATTAAACATCCGAGTTAAGGATGTCATGAAGCCGAAACCCTCAGCCGTCCCGAATTTAACGCCAGCGTGGCCTCTTCTTGCAGCGCAACGTGTTTGATCATGGTGAGGTTTTATCTGGGCTGGCTCTTGGCGACAACGCGTGTTGCCTCGCGACAGCGGTGCCCGCGAGCAATGTTTGCTCCGGATTTGGCCTTTTTTTTGGCTTTCCAGCGGTAAGCACCGATCCCGTAAGGTTGTAACGAGCGTTCGGGGATTGCCTATTGCTCTTATCCCGAGGGATCGTGCTCAAGCGTCGGAAATGTTCAGTGCAAAAACGGAAAGGTGGCTTTGGAAATTGGGCGTGATGAGATGGGGAGGATGATACCAGTGTCAGGGGAGAACGTGGCCTGCAGAACGCAAGGTAGGAAGCAAGGTGCTGCTTGCTTTATAAGAGACATCCTTAATTACTGGACAGGTTTTGTAGCGTTCATCCTTGCATATGCACTCGGGGGAGGCCAGGTTAATACACAGACACATACACAAAGCACAGAAGGGTTGAGGTTGGAAGGCACCTCTGGCGATCATCTAGTCCAACCCCGTTGGGGTTGGTGACATGAGCCTGGGGCTGGGGAAACCTTGGGCTTGGCATTGGACCTGCAATACCACCTTTAAAGTAGGCAGGGCAAGGCCCAAACTGGCAAATTAAATTAAAGCATCCGGAAGTAAGAAAAACGGAAAGTGGCGCATGGCCAGGTAGGTGATTTTCTACCATCGCGTCCCTTCACCGTGAGCACCTTGCTGCAGAGCCTGCAAAATCATCCATCGGGTCTGCAAAACGCACCTCAAATTTCTGACGCTGGTAACTCAACATGTAGCTCTGCTGATAGCTGGAGCACCAGTCCCACAGGGCCTGCCGGTGTTTGCAGCAACAGAAAACAGCAGAAAACATTGTTTGCTGTAAAAACGCGTCTTTATAACACTTTTGAGCAGTGGTGAAAGAAGCAGACATGCAATCTTGTGCCGAACTGCCCCCAACCGAGCCAGCTTGCGCCCATTTCTCAGGTTTTGGATGACCTGTGACAAGCCAGCTGGTTCCTCAGCGTGTCGGTGTGCCTGGCTATGCAGTGGGGATATCCCTCGCTCGTTCCAGTCTTTTAAATCCTCAAACCTTTCTTCACAATATTCCTGCACGTCGTGAAGTTGCGGGGACAGACCTGTCTCGGACGTGTCTGCAGGTACCTAACGCAGCAGAGGCCCTTCCCAGGTGCTGCCGTCATCGAAACTATTGATATTTTGGACCCTAGCTGTTGTGAACACCGGTTGGGCAGGTCAGAAGGAACGAATTAAATAAAAATGAATAAATAAAATGAAGTACAAGAAAAGGCCTTGGAGGTGCAAGCTGAAGACCGTTCCCTTCCCGTAGCCCGGCGTGCGGCGGCGAGGTGCACATACATTGCACCAAGCGGCGGGGAGCGGAAATCACCTCCGGGGCAACGCGCGAGACCTGAAATCGTTTTGCACGGCATCACAGCCCAGAGAGTGGTATGGGAAGGGTTGAGGAGAGGAGCTGGATGCCTTGAAAATTAGCCGGATGAACAACTACGCTTTGGAAATCACGGCACACCAGGGGACCAGCCATGGGTGTTGGGCTGCTGGCTCCAAATCATGCACCCGAGGATGCTCCCCCGCTTAAAATTCAGCACCGGCACGGCAACGTCCTCCTGCTCTCTACGTGCATCTCACCAAAATTGTAATGTCTTTTGAAGTCGTGATTTTCAAAATAGCCACGATGAAGAAGGGAATAAGTAGCTCCGTCTTGGGGCAGCGCGGGTCAACGCCGCCCAAACCTGCTGCAGTTCTCCAAGGATGCCGACAAGCACGTGGATGCGGGAGACTGCATCGCCCAAGGCTTTGCGCAAGGGAAAAGCAAAGATTTGCTTAAAGAAACTAAGCGGTCGCAGGATGAGAGGGGAGCTCCATGCTAGGACGAGTAATTTTTTAGAAGATAAAAGCCCAGGGATTAAAGTAACTAGTGAGCTTTCCTGGTGAAGGGGGTCGTGGAGCTCTGCGGAGATGTGGGCTGGGAGCCGCGCTGGTTCAGCAGTTTCATAACTGACCTGGAAAAGGGAACGCGGGTTGAGGAGACAAAGTTCGCTTGTGGTTTTAAATTATTCAGGCTGGCAGAGATGAGGGCCAACTAGGGGGGCTTGCAGCAGCCTCTCAGGAGACGGAGTGAAATGGCACGGTGATAGAATTGAGCGTCGGTGAATGTGAAGTGAGGCATGCAGGGAAAGAGCAGTCTTAATTTCACATCGAAAACCATGGGATGTGAGCTGGCCGGTCCCGCTCTGGAGCAGAGGGTCCTGGCAGCATGGCAGTCCTCACAGTGAAAGCCTCAAAAAAATGATTCCTGTGGTAGGAATTAATTGGGAAAGGACCTGGAGACTGGAGAAATCACCACAGCCTGATGACTTATTCAGTCTTATGTGTTGTGGCCCAATCTTTGTAGCCCCCCACTTCACGTCAGCTGAGCATGAATTTCTTGTACTGTATCACGGTGACTTGGGAGTTAGGGACCCATGGACCTCATACAGGTTCTGGCGTGGACCTTCTGTGCAAAAAACGCCATCATCTTTTTGAGTCTTTTTGAGTTCATGTCTAGAAGAAAGATGCTGTTTGCCTTTGTTCGCTGCGGTGGGACCCAAGCAAGCTCTGGGGATGACCCTGGCAAAGCTGTTGAGATCCTGATGCTGCTCACCAGGGCCTTGCGTTATCCCTCTTGGGGTGATTCAGAACAGCAAAGGTTTACAAGCAGGGCTATGGAGACACTACAGTTGTCAACCGCTAGGACGTTAACGCACATCATTAAGCTGATGAGGTTCCTCCTAGAAATGCAGCAGTTACCTCAGCAACAGTTGTCCTTGGAACAAATTGCTGCTTCTGGCATCCTTAGTGGTATTTCCCAGGTCCATGCTCAGCTCTGCTCACTGGTGAGGAACTACCTTCTCGCTTCGGTTTGCCCTCAGCTCCGGGGCTTTCCTTTGTACGTTCGCCGCTCCCTGTTCACTAGGTGCATCCTACGCGTGGATGTACTTGAAGGCGACCTGGTGTAGCCCCAAGTGTTTTGGCGCAGACTCTGCCCTCTTGCTTGGATCCCGGGCCCATCACGGCTGAAGCACCGCGGGGGATATCAGCATTTACCTTTTGCAATGGAGACTGCGCTACCTGGTCTTCTGGAGAAGAAGTTGAGTGGCGACATGTCCTCATAGAGAAATCCGCAGAGGGACTTGAAAAAAATTATTTTTTTTCCAGTTATGTCGACTTCTCTAGTAAAAGATCAATTTTCTCCCAACAAATGTGGCCTCATTAGTCTTTTCTGCTTGGCTCTGGACAGACGCATCGGTCGTTACCCATCATTAATGTGGATATGTGGCCTTAGCTGCATAAGACTGGGATTCCTTTGAGGAAGTGTGAAAATGCAGATGTATTATTCTTCTGATTTTTCCTGAGGGAGAATCGGAGGAATACACCTTGGTCTCCTTTAAGTTTCCGGTCTTCTGCTGTGACAAATTATTTTAATCCTTCCAGCTCAGGATTTCCGTAGTGAACATTATCCCATAGGGTGGTGCCACAGTTCAGTGTTTTAAGGCAAATTTTAACAGCTTGTTTATCTGAGGCTTACACTTTCTGTGGAGCAATGAACAGTGTTATTTTAGCATTACTGCTGTTCATATCTTGCTTTGGATTAATCAAATGCAGAAGGAAGTAAATAATTGCAGGGAACATTAATATCGCATGACTTAAATAGTTTTCAGGAACTTCTTTACCATAGAGACTTGTCTTAACATAGGAAAGGATATGACACATGTCTCTTGCCCAGAAGTTATGCTGATTGACAGCCTGTCAAGTTCTGTTGCTATGCTTTATTTATAGTATGTGACTTAAATAATCAAACTATCTTACTAATATTTTCAGACAGTTGCTTCTAGTTTTCAAGATGACTTTTGCTCATACAAATGCTTCCTGAAACCAGACAGCTGCAGTGCAGCCTGTGCTGTTTCTGGATGTTGCTTTATCTGTTGGACGTAGGTGGGAAATAAAACTGAGATGGAACTAAAATAGCAATGGAAATGGGAGTTACCTCCTTTGGCCTTCAGCCTATAACAATATTGAACCTTAAGAAATGGCCTAAAAACAATTTTTCTCTGAGTAAGAGAGAATTAAGGCAGCACATGCCCAAACAGTGCTATTGCCATTTTCCTAATATGTTTTTGGTCTTGTAAAGTCACTTGATTCCTTGGCACGATGAAGGTGATAGCTTCAAGCTGATGTGTCGTGTAGTGCAACCACAAGAGCTCAGAGCTCTGTGCACATCCGCTTCTCTTCCTGCTTAATTCACCAGAACCTGGGATTCTCCAGCTCTGCAGGGCAGGTTATCTCCAGCAACCATCCCCTGTCCTTGCCCCCCAGTTAGGAAAATGTCATCGAGGCAGGCGGGACCTGGTTGTATGACCATGTGCAATGGAGACCCATAGTTTCTATCACATGCCTGTGCCATGGTATCATAGACCTGAGCTGGTCTCACCATCACCTTTCCTGCCAAAGGTACTTCTCCCACTGCCATGACTTTCAGTAGTGCCCGTTTTCACATCTGTACAGTATAAAGTGGTCATAAGAAGAAAACATTTTTGGACGGATTTATATCTTTTTGTCAACTTTTTTGGGGGAGGTCACATTTGTACTAAAGCTTGCATGAGAGGACCCACACCTTTCCTTCTGCATCTTCTACCCTGCAGGTCCAGAGCATCCTTCCCTCCTGGGGAGGCTGCCTACCCCAATAATGTCTTTTGAATCCCAGAAATGTAGAGCCGGAGTGAACTGGGAGACTCAGGAGGGAGTGAGGCTCTGCTCTCCCCTTTGTGCGTTGCCTTGGGAAGAAAGATGACACAAAGCACTTTATGTTGAAGGGAAGGACATACCCAGGCTCAAGCAGATCAAGTAGCCAGAGCTGTAATGGGAAAAGATCTAAAGAGAAAATCCTGCGTTTGCACAGCAGGGCTTGCTCCAGCCTCTCAGAAGCTCGTAAAGGATTTGCCCTTTGAAGGCACCAGCTTCCTCCAGAAGGTTGTCTGGGGGGGGGACATGCCCTGTCCGGTCAAGGGCTCCAGGGAGTGCAGGAGAAAGCCCCTGGACAAGGGGCTGCTCCCCGTTACAGAGTCCTGCTGCCTTGGGGTGGGCGAGCCTGCCCGTCCCTCCCCACCAGTCTTCTGCAGCCTACGTGGGACTTCACTGTCTTTCTGCAGGTCATCACAAGGTCTTCCATCTCCCATTAGCATGAATGCACAAGGGCAACCCTTGAGCAGCAGATATAATAAATTGCTCCTTTTAAACTATTTAATTAAAGTCCTTTAGTTTTTGCAGGATCAGATGGTATTACCAACTTCAAGTGTCAGCAGCAACGAGTGTGAGATACGGTTTCCAGTTCTGTGATAATGTGCGGAGTTGAAATCTGAGTGCTGGTCTGTACTGACAGCAACATTTAAAAATTGGAAACAACAACACAGGAAATGCTGTGGGTGCCTTTGCATGGCCATGGGTAAAGAGCAAGAAATAAGCCTTTGCTAACGACCAAAGGGACGGACCTATGAGATGAGAAAAAGAACAAACTATAGAAAGGTCTACAGGAAAGAGAGTAGGTCATCAAATGCTGGAGCTCATCCTTTTTATAACAGTTGCTGTGGCTGGTGAATACATGTTCATTTGGCTGTTTTACTCTTGGGCTGATGAAGCTTGAAGCAGTAATAAGGGGGTGGCATTTGTTCCTGGGAATGAATGTATTTATTATCCTCAGCGACTTCAGAAATGCTGAATTCTCACCCATCCATTAACTTGCTCTTCAGAACGGTTCCACCCTTGCTTTCAGCCTTGCCTCTATTTTTACGTCCATTTAGCATGAGTGGGCTGGGAAAGCTTCATGCCGGGGCGGTAAGTGAGCGATCGGATGCTGAGAGCAGCATGGGATGATCTGTGTAAAGCAAAACCTGGCCCAGCCCCTGAGCTCGCTGCGGCATGAAGGCGCGTTTGCACATGTAGACATGTGTCCTTTGGAAATGCCTGAGGAGCAAACCACGTGAGGGACTGCGGGAGAGCTTGCCGCAGAAATGCATGCAAACGCCGTGCTTGATTCAGCGATTAAACTGTTCTGAGGGATGAGGGGAGAAAGGAAAGTTATCCTTGCTGTTGTCGTTGCGCTTGTGAGCTGGCAAAACAGGATTCACCCAGATTCGTGTAACTTAAAATGTCAGGCATAAAATAAACCAGAAATCAGTTTAGCAGGGCTTCAGCGCCGTCCCCCGGAGGTGGAGATTGCTTCTAGGCTTGTGTTTGATTTGGGAAGCGGTGGATTGTGGAATGCACACGTTGAGCTGTAAAAGGAGCTTCAGGACAACAGACTTGCCTTTCAAATGCAGGAGGCCAAGCGGAGCTGGGGGTAAGTGAAATCCAGCGGATGAGCGGTGGCTTGATGTTTTAGTACTGAGTTTGACCCGAGTTCCAGCTGAAGGATGGTAACATCCTAAAACGCACTGACGGTCTCACTGGCAATCGTTTGACGACACCTCTCGCATCCCAACAGCCCGAAGCCCAGCTTTGTTCTACCAACCTTTAGCACTTTTCCGAGGTGCCTCAGGAATAGAGCAACTCCTGGAAAGGCAGGAGTGAAGGCACAGTCCGAGCCCTGCGCCGTGCGCCTATGCAAGGAGCAAAGCGGGGTGAATACACATCATCCCAGACCGGGAAAGTCTGGTATAATGGGAAGGCAAAGTTTCTTTAAATATCCGCTGCAAGTCATTTCCGTAAGACGGCAGCTCGTCCTCTCTGGAGGCTTGGCTTCCCATGCAGGATGAGTTCCCAGATGTCCTTATCAGATATTTTCTCCATACCCTCCAATCATCACATAATTAGGTGCATCCTCGCCGCTGTCACTGCTGCCGGCAATCAGCGTTCAAGAGCACTGCCGCAAGTCTGGGTCCTGCAGGGGTTGGCGGCGCTGGGTCAGGAAGCCTGCGTGGTGCCTGCTCTCTAATTTCTCAGCTCTGCGGTAATTTCTCAAGTACCGAATCTGCACGTTCATTCCACAAGACGTGACTTTTTGCAGGAATAAATTCCCAGTTGGTCGAAAGGGAGCAGATTTACAGCAGCAGGGAAGTCCCCGAAAGACTCAAGGCTGCTCATGTTTCTGTGGTGTGCAGATACTATTTCTGAAGCGTTGCTGAGGTCTAGGCAGCAAAGAATAAGAAATGGTTGATGGTCTTAAAATATAATGCAAAAGTGCTTTGCAAGTGAAAATGCTTGGCATAATATGGCTGAGCTGAATAGGTCGTTGTAAGGACCAAAGGTTCCTGGATCTATTGCACTTTAAAGGCTATCAGACCATTTCTCAGCGGAAATAAATTGACATAAAGTGTTTAAGGTTTTAAGAGGGAGAATTAGTAAAACCATCCCTTGCATTTATCCATCTTGGGCCAATGAATTACCTAACACGGACGGTTTTGCTTGGCTGCCTGGGTTTTTATTCTGTTGAATGTTGGCAGTTAATTGGCTCTTGAGATAGTGCAGCAAGTGTCTGAACAACAGCTCGCTTGAGCCCTCGGTGACAGCGCTTCAATGGGTTGAAGCGTGGTTTTATACCGTGCCTTGTCCTGCAGTTAGATAAGGGACTTTATTATCTGTCATTGTAAAAATCTGTGTGATACAGCTGCTGTTAAGAGCGTATCGCTGCTCTGGAGCTACTAGGAAAAGGAGCGAAGGAGAATATTTTGTCTGTTAAATTAATTTAGGCTGCTTGTAGCAATTTAGGCAATAATCAGATAATGACCAACAGAAACTATTCTTGAAAAATTAAATGGCATGTTTTGGAAATCAGTGTTATAAGTGACAATTAATTTACCCAATCACCACTGGAAGGCTGAAATAAGGATGCAACCATCTGGTCTCTTTAGCCAAAGAAAAACAAATTAAATTTCCTTTCTTTTTCAGGAGTTTCGAGAGTACGTGAGTCCTGTAGAGTCCTAGCTCTAATGCATTTGTAGTGCTGCAGTGGTTGATATGTTACTTAGATGCTCTTGATTCTGCTTTTGATCTGAAGCTGTAAGCTTATCCTTGCAGCGAGTGAAACCGCAAAGGGACGGGCTCCAATGAACGCTGCTAAGAGATGCCAAACCATGGGTGCACATGCTGAGTTTGGCACTGATGGAGATTTGGGCTGGTCAAAAACAACAAACTCCTTTTATGAGTGGCTTTGGGATGAGATAACCAGAAAGGTTCAGTGAAAAGGTCCAGATCATCATTTCCTTTTTTAAGTATTTCCGAGTGGTTTTGCCTGCTCCAGTTTTTTACATCTCTGGTAGCTGAGCTTGTACCTGCCTTTGGTTGCAGTACTTTAATACTCCTCAGTATTGAGTGTTGCTTGATCTTCTCTCATAACTTCTACATCCTCATCGAGGATCGATGGAGCTACTTTTGAGTGCCTCCATCCTTGTGAGGCTGGAGGGGTTGTTGTAGTGATTGCTTGTCCATCCTGGGAGTCCTGCCGTGTCAAGGACCTGCTGCTCTACCCCTCGTGCAGTGGACGAGGTGATGAGGTTTCATGCATGGAGGTGGGATGAGCTGCAGAGCGCCGGAGGCTCTGATGACCTGAGTTGTGTCTCCATGTCGTCAGACCTGGAGGGTAGAGGTGATTGCCTGGCACAGTTCCAGGAGGAGGTCACAGAGTCACAGACTGGTTGAGATTGCGACCTCTGGAGATCACCTAGTCCAACCCCCCTGCTCAAGCAGGGTCACCTGGAGCACGTTGCCCAGGACCCTGTCCAGACGGCTTTTGAGTATCTCCAAGGATGGAGACTCCACAACCTCTCTGAAGTCTACAGCGATTACTGGACAGCCTGTGCCCAGTCATCTTGTGTGTGTGCCTTTTGGGACATTGGCACCCGGAGAATAGCACAAATCCAGAAATAGGAATGCAGGATACTACGAATCCGTTATTTCTTACAATATATGGAGGTTTACTGTGTGCCTTTAGAAGGCTGTGATAGGCAGGTAGAAGAAATATGCACAGTTAAGTGGCACAATTAGAGATGTTAATGAAGCCACCTTCGAGGAGGGAAGAAGGGGGAGAAGATGGCCTCATCCCCACTTGATACCACATAGTGTGTCTTGGTGGCACGAAGCAAGGGCTCAGTGTCTTGATCGGAGCAGGTAAACGTGGCCGGATCGTTCATCTCTGGCTGCGGGTAGCTCAGCCAGCTCTGGGGGACCTAAAGCTTATGTAGGCATCCTCACAACCTAGCTGAGAGGCTGGTTAACCGAAGGAGGATCTTTATTGTTGAGTAATATCTTAATAATGTGTCTGTCGTTTTGTCTTTTTGGAAATTTGCTGCAATATTGCAAATCTGGAGTAGAGTGAACAGACCTATTTATCCCTAAACCTCCTCTCGACAGAAAGCAGATCGAATAACCTGGCTTTCTGCAGGCACTCTGCTCCATTGGGTGGCAAATCCAGCCCTGGAGGAGGCTGGCAAATAGCCAGCGTGTCTCCCACTCCATGCACCGTTGGTTTTCCAGGAGTCTGGCAGTTCTCCATCGAGCTATAACCTCCTGGACATGCAGTACAAGTTGCCAGTTTATCGAGAGGATTATCACTTCGGCAGCATATGCCAGAGCCTCCCTGGTAGGTACTAGAAAAATGGGAAGGAGACCTTTGAATTGGGAGTTCGCCTCGGAAACTTTTCCTGGATGTCTTTTGTATTGCCCAGGTAGTCAAGGTAGGGATTTGGGGTGGGAATCAATGCAGCTAAACATCAGCTGATGTTTTGCCAAGGTCCTGGAGGCTTCACTTGTCTCAAGTCCCAACCGCCTTGGACGTATTTCTGCTCCTGGATAGCCATCCATCCGTGCATCCATGCAAGGAAAGCAGGTCCAGGTGTGGATCTCTCTTTGGTTGTCTTTGCCTTTGCCACATCTGACTGCGTTACGGCAACGCTGCTGGAGTTGGCGCTTGAAGATGACTCGGAAACCTCACCCAACGCAGCGTGCTGCAGCCTTTTCACCGCAGTGAGCACCTTGCTGTTGCGGGCCAGGACCGCGTGCTCTGAGCCCCGGGGTTTGATGGCCCTTGGTCCCTCATGCTTGGTCCACTGCAGCCTGGGAGCATCGATATTTGGGGTGTCGCAAAGTTTTTTTCCGGTAAGTCGAGGGAAGGGTGGACAGGAACCGCTCTGCAGCTGTAGGACTGCGTGTAGCGTTCGGAGCTGGGGATGAGCGAGCTGAATTTCAGATGTTGAAACGAATGAAAGAAAATGGCTAATCTAATCCTCAAATGACCCCAAATAAACCCTTCCCCTCTACTGCTGCCTATTCAACTCTTTAATCCTTACCGCCCCGCTAGCTGTCACACGGTTTAGCCTCTCCTCTTCAGCCAGCCCGGTACCTGCTGACATATCCTTTTTTTTCCGCCTGTCCTCTGATTCCTCCTCCGTTGTGCAGCGTTTCTGTCGTACTGATGTGCCAACAACGGCGGTGGCCTCCTGGGACCTGCTGCTAACTAGGAGTTTGGGAACATAAACTATCCCAGAAGGCTGCCAGGGTGGAAAAAGATGTCCTCAATGCACCATCCAAACACTTCTGGATTGTGGTGTGCTTGTATATACAGTTACAAGCACATCTGTCTTGCATGTAAGCAATAAAATATATAGCTGGATATATAAGCTAAAAGTGTTTTATTATGAGCGCTCTGAGTATAATCATGACGGAGACGGGGCTAAACAAAGCTGTTGCTTAAAAACATTTGAAGGCCGTACGTGCCGCTCTTTATAATTTGTCTCCCAAAGTCTTTCCCGTGCGACTCCTCAAGGTGTGCACATTAAAAAGGGGGAGCAGGTACTTAGGACTCGTACCCTAAAAGCCATCACTCAAGAGCAGCATTGCACGGACCGGTACAGTGGTGAGCAGAGCTGCTGATAATTTTATAGGAGCATTTAAAAATACAGGACAAATTAAAGGCAGCTTTAAAATACATGCGTGAGTAAGTACTGCACCCCAAGTGCTCTTCGTTTTACGCAGCCAGTCGTTACATCATAATTTTTAAGCTAGTTTAGCTAGTGTTTCTCAGATCGGTAGTGCCGTATATTTTCCTTGGGGAGCATATTAAATGAGCATTGGGTTTTCCGCTTCTGTTGATTCTGGAGAGGATATTAAATTAAAATAAAGCAAGAAAACAACTTTTGATTTCTTCTTGGCAGAATCTAATAAATTTTACTCAATGTATTTTCATCTAATTTTCTGAGCTCCTGCATCATTACTGTAATAAGGCCCCGAGCCTCAGCAGAAATAGAGTCCCATTATGCGTAGAGCTATACAAACACAAAATAAAGGACATTTTCTGTCCCTAAGATGTTCATGTCTCCAGCAGGAAGCCCATGAAGATCATTAGCACTCAACAAGGACCAAGCGGTTTGTATGGCTCGCTGTGTGATTTTTGCAGATCCAAGGTAAAGAGACAAGGGAGATGCAGCAGGAAGGGAGCAGGGTCACAGGGAGGGACAGGGACTTACATGAGGTCATGTAGGACATCGGCAGGAGAAGCCAAAGCAGGACTCAGGCTGCTTCGGTGCTTTTTCTTACACCCCTGGGTCTGCCGTCGTGGGAACGGTGGCTTTGACGTTCTTGAGCAAGTTGGTTCATGGTCGTTTTGGTGGTGGTGAAGAGCCATCAAACATAGATCATAATGGTTCAAAAACAAGTAGGCAAATAAGGTATAAAAATGGCTCATAAAGGTATAAAAATGGCTCATATGTTTTTAAACCTGGTGACTTGTGAATGTGGAGGATGTGCAAACACGTTTCCGCTGGTCCAAATTACCAGCAATTTAGATACCTTCTTATTTTTTGGTCTGTCCAGAAAGGAACAAATCAGCATTGATTTCCCTGCACCTTCCCCATCCCCTTTTTCCCTTAAACTAGAAAAGACAGTTTTTCTTGCTGGAGGTCAGGACTTACCAAGGTTAATGTGATCAGGTTGGAAGAAAGAGCAGAGCGGGGCTGACTGCATCTTTTCACGTCTGAAGCTGTTAAAGCTTCTTTGGTAGAAATGGTGGTTATTTGAAACAGAAGTATTCCGAAAATGTCCATAACTTTCTTTCAAAACAACAAAAGCTATCACAATAAGCCAGAGTCAGCCCTGCTGAGCAGAAGTTAAATCCAAAAAAGAGAAGGCAGACGTGTAAATACAGGGTCGTCTCCATCTACCTGAAATAGCCGTGAAGTCTTTGAATAACTGCCTGCATGGAAAACATTACTAAAAGCCGCATTTTCCTGTACAGACCCCTCCCCAGGCCCGTAAAGCAGAGTGGCCTGATTATTTCAGGCTTGTTTTTTACTTATAAACCTCACAATGAAAATTTTGCTCTGAGTAGAAAAGAGTTTTCTTTGCTGAAGTTGATAGTTGGTGAATGCTGGTGATGGGCAGAACTGAAACTTTTGCAGTATGATGTCACATGGGACCAAACGCGTCATGATTTTCCGTTGATTTAAGAACCATTAGGTATATTGCAGTAGTACAGAGGGATTCAGGACCTATTTTGGGGGACTGACCTGCAGCAAAGACGTAAAATAATCGATGCCCCAGGAGGCTCTCATCCAGATATCGCCCATAATCAATGAGCGATTGATGTCCCAGCAGCCTTGACCCGTCAAGGGGATGATGCCCAGCGGCCGGTGAGGAGGACAGGGATGGAGGAGCTCGTGCATTTTGGGCCAGGCACTGGGCCAGGCTGTGCTCCCCATCTGGACACAATCCTGGTGCTCTAGGTGACCCTGCTTGAGCAGGGGGGTTGCACTAGGTGATCTCCAGAGGTCCCTTCCAACCTCGACCCTTCTGCGATTCTGTGAAACGTGGGTATCAGTGCTGACATTTCGGTGCCTTTCATGGTCTGGAGGTCACAGGAACGACGTGAGAACAGGCAGCTGGAGGACCCTGGAGCAGTAAATGTGCTGGCGAAGGAAATGGTTATCTGCTAACGAACCCGAGACTAGGCATTTTTGCTTTGAGATCTTCATCATTAATGTTCGGCTCGCAATCACTGAATCTACAAATAACTTTCCGAGGAGCTTCTTGATTGCTGAAATGCTGTATATTCCTAAACGCATTGACAGCATGGTTTTATGTACAATCTAAAATAAAAATCTGCTAAACTGCTGCTTATCCAGCATTGACTACAGCAATTTTTAATTAACCTGATTTAGACGCCAAATATATCACTGATGAAAATGAGAGGGTAGAGCATACAGTCATTTATTCCAGTACAGTGGTCATGACTGTTGAATTAGATGTATTCAAATTAACTTTAAAATTTTCCTGCAGTCGTAGGCTGTGCACTGGGTGCCAGGTTTTAGAGACCTGCATGGAGCAGATTAATGATATACTTTCGGGCACGGGAGGGAGGGATTGTAATATGTTTGTCTTCCTGTTGGGGAAGGGGGAGCAGAGCCCCGCGCTCGCTTTTATTTAATAAAGCACAAAAGCGAGGGTGTGAATCTTTTGCTAATTACCTCTTCCCAGTCCTTGCTGGCAAGCAGGGGACGGCTCCGGTGGAGCTTGGCGTGGAGACGCGGTTGAGGGTGCACTCTGTGTGCCACCGACCGGGATCTGCCTCTGGGCTGGAGGCCAGGTCGATACGTGGATAAACAGGGGAAACGGCAGTGCGGTTTCCAAGCCCAGTAAAGCCAAACTTGGCAGCAGGAAGCCAAGATTAACGTGTCCCATTTGGTCTGTAGGAGAGATTTATGTAGGAAGCATGTAAGGAAGAATGGAGTTATTGGACTATTACCATATTCAGTCGGTAAAACTGCCCAAAAATGAAAGGAGGGCAGTGAAGAAAAGCAAAGGCGGGCAGACCGACGTGCAGGGATTGTCATCTGTGGTCTTCACGGGAGACGAGAACCTCCGAGACAGTTAGAGTCCGATGCAAGAGGCCTGCATGGCGTGTGGACGGACGTAATGGCTTTTAGGTCCACCGTATGTGCTGTTAAGGTTGCTTGGGTGCCAGCTGCCCAAGCCTCTCCGTAGCTGACTGCTTCGATGATTTCCCCTGAACTCCCTGTGATCGGAGTGAAGATGATGGAAACCGAAGACGCTTTCCTAAAATGCCCATTAAAACCTCTTGCGTTACGTGGTGGCTTCAGATGGTGAGGTGCCTGCTGTGCTCCTTCCAGGTGCCTTGGCAGGAAACCGGGTCCCTCCTCGGACCAGCACTTGTGCTTTCCCAGCTTTTTTCGCTATGCGTCTGTGACGCATCAAGCTAACAGGGCTGCAAGCAGCCAAGGAAACCCTTCAAGTGTAGCCTGTGGCTTTTCATAGCAGACTTCTGCACTCGGCGCGTGTATTTTCTTGGTCGTTTTCTTCAGCAAGCCTTCAACACACCTGCGTTCTGCGTGGTGGGTATCGTCCTCGCTTTCCAGGGGAATAAAGATTAAATACTGGCGGTGTCAAGCAAAAGCCCGTGGAGCACGTTCATGCGCCCCGGCTGTCGGAGAGCATGTTTGTGCTTTACATCTCGGCTACGCCGATGGCCTGTTTGCTTACATAGTTTATTGCTTTCAGGGATCCTGTCTTCTCGCTTGCTGTTGTAGAACATAATTTCTCTCCTTTTCTCGTTGCAGGTTATCCGACGGGATACCCCACAGCTGCCCCAGCCTACAACCCAAACATGTATCCAACCAGCAGCCCTGGCTATGCCCCAGGTAAAACCAACTTTGCTTACGGAGATAACGTGTTTAAGGGTGCAGGAGGCTTTACCTTGTGCTGCTCAGTGTACCGAACCCCGCGGTCTCCGTGTGTTTGTCAGCAAATAATTTCCTGGGAAGGAATTAGTGTTAAGCGCTCCCTGTGCCAACGCTGCCACTAATTTCACACCATACATTGGGAATGTCTCTCCTTGTCATGAAGAAGTACTTTTGAGCCGTTAATCGTATCTTAAAACTAATCCCAGGAATTTTTACAGTCCTCCTCAGTGTGATATCTGCTTGTTGACAGTTTTTAGTATTTTCTGAATGTTGCACGCCTTCTGCCCCGAGATCGCCTTGCCTTCACTGCCATGAAATGGCTCATCCAAAGAGCAGCAGTCTCTTCCCAGCCAAACGCAGGAACTGTTCCCCCTTAGCCTTGACGTTGGCTGTAGCAGCACCAGCCACAGTTTTCTCCTTAAAGTCTTGTTTTCCCTGGGCTTTCCCAAGCCGGTTCACGCCAGCATGGCTGGCAGAGCGCTCTTCGTTTCTCGCGACGGCCACATGCTCTTTTGCAGCTTTCTGTCGTAGTCCTTCCGAACCGTCCTGCCACGTGGACAGGTAACGTGTTCACCGTCCGCAGCTCAGACCCATCTCTGGAGCCTTGTCCTCTGTCACTGTGCCTCGCTTGGGCAAATTCTCTTGCCTCCTTCCAGAGGCTTAGTACAAAAACGGCTTTCCAAGCCCTCTGCTTTAGCTGTGTCATGTCCCTCTTGCGTCGTATCAAGTGGAGGCCACTCGTCTTTATTCACAGAGCCTCCACCCACGCTGTGTCTTCTCTTCTGGGTGGTACCAGGAGCCTTCCTGCCACCTCTGCTTGGTCTTCCACACCGTCCCTTTCTGAACAAGTGTCTCCCTTGTCCCTGCTCTTCTCGCTAGACACGAACCTCCTGTAGCTGTCCACAAAGCCGTTCTTTGTTTGACTGCCTCCATTAGCGGCATTTTATTACAAAAGTCCATGCCTAGACTCCCTTCCTTGCGTGCCGTTGGGCACTGCCTCTCCGTACCTGCCTGTTTTCCTCTGTCATCTCTTGGCCAAACACATATCCAAGCCGCAGCTCCATCCGCGGTCGCGGAGAAAGGCCAGGGTGGAAGATGGTGCACGTGGCTAGAGCCCAGCTGGCATGATGGATCCTGAACGGGGAAGCAGGCAGAGCTCGTGGGTGGCATAAACACAAAACCAAGCATCCTATTGCAGTCGCACTGAGCTTGAGCAGCTCGTCTACGTGAGCCAGAGAGGCAGAACTGTCTAATAGGGAGGGACTGATGGAAAATTAATGTGGATTACAAGAGAATGCAAATGAAGCAGATGATAACTTCCAGTGCGGATACTTCTTATTCCGGCAGAAGAGGATCTTGCACTGTTTATAAGTCAAAGTTGTCCAGAAGCAGGTCTCATGGAGTAATTTGTGCTTGTCGATGAGGGCGAGATGGCCTGCGAAAGGGCTGTGGTACAACAGGGACCCCCACCCCAGCCCTGCCCAAGCCAGGAGCCTTCTCCACCTTCTCCAAGGAAGTTTTCTTAAGAAAAGAAATAGGACAACACAGTCATAAGTGAATCAAAGACGGAGAGGATTAGATTAATCTTCCTGTCCCGTGTATTTGCTAACGTGCTCACTGGTAAAATCCAGTGGTCCATAATGAGTTTTCTTTAACACCGCACGAACTAACGAGGTTCTGTGTTTAACGAGGAATATCTGAGCTCCTCTGCTAGAAGGATCGCTTGCTCTTTATGCGTGTGAGCCCAAACCTGGACATTTTTATAGATGTCTTTTTCTTTCTGGCGTAGAAGATTGCTCCTAGGCCCCCGTTCAGGATGTAATTTAGCTGAAGTTAAACATCCATTAAAGTACTTCACTGAAACCAACCCTTTGGAAGGAGCAGGCAACGCTTCCTAACCTCCTACCGCGGGCGAGTTTTTAAAGCGTGGTTAAGGTCTCTGCTTGCAGAAAATGAACCGGGGGTAGGAGCCTCTTTGCATGACAACGGATGGCGGAAACTCGAGAGCTGAGCGGCAGTTGCAAAATATAGCTCTGCGCTGTGTTTTATAGCCAAAGTAAATTTTCGGTGGAATGTGTTAGAAGAAGAGGGAATATCCTTTCTAACAGCAATCCTGAGATGAGAATGCTGTTTATTAGCTGGTGGGTTTTGGGCTGTAGTGTTTTATCAGAGTCTTCTTTAAAGAATACGATCACATAGGTCAAATCCAAGAATTCGCCAGGTCTGAGCTGTGACCGGAAAAGCGCTTCCGAAATCAGGACGGTGCCTTTTTTCATGGTTTTTACGAAGAAGGCCCCAAAAAGTCTCTCGCTCGCCCTTCCCTGTGCCCACCTTTGAGATGAAAAGCAAAGTCTCACCCTCCCTTTGCATTTAACCACTTCTTGGTTATCTGAGGTGTTTATTCTGAATGCTTTGCCTCAAAAAAAAAAAAAAAAGAAGCTGAGGGATTTTGAAACTTTTTAATGAAGGCGTCTTTCAGCGCAGCGCTCCGGCGTCGCGGGAGTGCGGGAGGTGCTTGCGGGAGCAGCACAAAGCAGGCTTTTGTGGCCGCCTCGCCGAAGCCTTTCTCCTCCCAAGTGCCAAGTTCCCGCTCTCCCGGCTGCCGTAAAGTCAGCGGATCCCCGGGCGCGGGAGCTTTCCAGGGCTGACGAAGCAGGAATGAGGGCTTCGCTGCCAAAACCCTTCTTCTCCGCATCGCCGAAGGTCTGTTTATAAACTCCCTGTTATTTTGCGAGGTTATTGAATAAAGCCAGTTACTGCGGGTGCCTCTGTAAGAGATCTGTTGTGCTTTTTTTTCCCCTTGTTTTCATGTGCTTCTGGAATGGTCTTTCAGTTTCTTCACGCTGAAAACCTTGGAAAAGACGTCGTTGCCCTGCATGTGTGCTGGCCACCCTCAAATTCCCCTGAAAGCCATCATATCGAAAGAGTAAAATGAAAAGAGCCCCATAGCATAAAAAACCACGAGTTTATTAGCAGCCGGTCTGGCCAGAGGCTGGCAGCATCCTCCGTGCTGGGAAGGAAACACAGCAGCGTTTCTGCATGTCGGCCTGAGCATGATGAAAATGCAAAAATACGGGAAAGCAGCCACGAGTTCAAAATGGTCAGGCTAAAACTAGCATGTTCACCTTTCCAATCGAGTCTTGAAAAGTAGAAGTCAACTGCACGGGGCACTTGCTGAAATTGGTGGCTCTGTTTTCACTGAGGGATGTGTTCAAACGTCCAGCGAAGCTGTTACAACCACGAACAGTAGGAACGTGTCCCTGGCATGATGCTTCCGAGCACTGCAGTGAGGCACTCGGGCACCCCAGAGACAGTGGAGAAGACATCGCACCTCTGAAGAGCAATTAAAAGCATCAAAATGAGGCATCTCCTGCTTGACATCTCTGGGAGTCAAGGCATGGCTGGAGGGCGGCTCAGGCTCTGACACGTAGGATGGGAGCCACCAAGGTGGAGATGGAGGAAGACCATGGTGTCCCTGCAGAAGGGCTGATGCTTTGGAGCATTGTGCCCAGTCCCATGCAGCAAAGGCAGGAAAACCTGATTCAGAGGAAAGTTAATGCCTCCAAACTGCCTGGTGGCACAGAGGTGTTTCGTGTCCCCTGCCATGGCATGTCCATCCTGCAGGCAGCAGCTTGGCCTCTGGATGGGTGGGGAGACGGTCAGGAGGGCACCCATAGGAGAGGCAGCACCAAATCCCTGCAGGGAGAGGAGTTTTTCTGGGGTCCTTCGTACTTCTTGTACATCACAGTCCCCATGTTTGGGAGACTGGAGTTCGTATTAGAAAAGAAACTGAAATAAAACCCAGAAATGCTGCACTTTTACCCAAATGAAATACTTTTCTTTTCTTTGGAAAATCTTGTTGAAATCCACACATTCCTTTGGAAAGTTTTTGTTTCAGCTCAATTGAATTTTCCAAATAAAAAACATGCCACTAGGAAATTTTCGGCTATTTTAAACAGCTGTAGTAATGGCCACATTAGGGAGGCTTTAACTACTTTTTGCTGTATAAATGTTAGGTGTCCAACCTAGCCAGCTAAGCTCTCCCTGTAGTCAATGGAGAGAAATGTGGGAGTCTTTCAATGGAGAGACTTTCCCCAGGGAGTCCTTTAGCTCGTCGCTTGGGGTGGGACAGACTCCTCTGGATGCTTGTCTGACCTCCAGAGAGAGGGTGAAGGTTGGGTGAGATAAATCCTACCTGGGATGTCCTACATGCTCATGAGAAACTGGAACCCAAAGGAGTTTCCTAGAAGCTCTCTCAAATAACTCTGATATAATAAAGATACTCTCAGAGAAGGTGACGTCTAGGATGATGGTTTATGGGATTGCTTTCTTGGCATAGGTGGTCCTTAGATAGCAGGAATAGGTTAAGAAATGGGACCACCCAGAGTGTAAAAGTATGGATAGCGCAGAGAGGCCGTTAGGATAATCCTGCTTCTCTTGAGCAAAGACATTGCACACACCAAGAAAGATGATAAAAATGCACAAGCAAAACAAAAGGCAAAACCCAAACCAGATGGAGAAGAAGTCAAGAAGACCAGTCAAGAAGACCAAGACCAAGAGAGAACATGGAAACCCCTTGCCCAGGCATAGCCCTAGAGCCAGGGTTGCGTGGAGGGGTGTCATGTGTGTCCAAGAGCCTCGGCGGGCAGCAGTGAGCCTCTGTGCATCACTTCTTGGGCTCCACCAGTCCTGCAAGGGCATCTGCAGCCCACCCAGCTGAGCAGGACCCTTGCACCCAGCAGGAGAATGGGTGACGCTAGGGGCAGACTCCAGGGATGGCCAAGTCTGGCAAGTCTTCTGCACCATCCTGCTGGGATGCCCGGGGCAAGAGGAACATGCGTTATGCTGAGATTTCAGGTTTTTGCAGCTACTTTCAGGAGCATGGTGGCAGTGGCATGAGATGTGGGACCAAGAAGACTTTCTCCCACAAGGAAGACTTTGGGCTTTGATTCATTCAGTTGTAGGAAGCGAGGCTGGGAGCCGAAGCCTCCTCCTGCGGGTAGGTTTTGGAAAGGCTCTTGCGTACCTGACGCCGGTTAACCCAACGCGGCCCCTCCGGATTGTCCCCATGGAGCTGGTGGGAAGGGCCTGGAGGAAGGAGCAAGCCCATTGYGTGGGAAGCACCGAGGGTGATGCCGCGAGATGCAGCATTGGTTCCGAAGGGCATCTGAAGAGCACAGGGAAGAAGCTGCTTCAGCTGAGGAAAGGTTCTGCAAGGAGGAGGAAGACAGGGATAATCAGGAAGGAAATTACAGCATTTACTGTCAGGAACCAGCTTCCCACCTTGCCAATTGGGGCTTCGGCGCTGTGCACCGAAAAAACCCATCACTGTTGGTCTCTTGGGGACATCCTTGCAGGGACTCCAGATGCTCCAAAGGCAGCGTTACGGCTAATTGATAATTGCCCAGCGGGGATGCGAGGTTGTTACCAGGCTCAGGCAGCATTTTCGCTTTCTATGTTGCTGTGCTTAACGAAAAAAGTTGAAAAGTTGTGTTTTGGAGGAGGCGGGTTGGTCTTGCCTGGGCTGAGACTCCAGCCGGGGGGCGGCTGCCCCAGCTGAGCCGAGCTGCCCACCTAGGCTGGGCTCACCACCCCAAAAATGGCCAGATCGGCCGCTTCCTTGGGCCTGTTCATTAGGGAATAATCTGCCCCAAACCTTGTTAGTCGGCGCTTCTTTTAAGCACTCGAATACGAAGACTTTGATTTTTCCTACTTTTGTCCCGGCTGCTGTAACTGTGGGTGTTCTCTCTTTCATTAAATAAACTTAACCTTCCCCTGGCTTTGATTCTTGCTGTATTTTATCGCTACAATACTTTGCAGCAGGCCGTTCTGCAGATTAATTAAGGCTTGAGTTACTGATTTTTTTTTTTTTTTGAGCAATGCAAATAATTGAGTGTTGCCTTAGATTTGCATTATGTGAAAGGGGAAATGAAAGCCCTGGTCAATCTTCTTTGTGCCACTCAGCCTTTTGTTCCCTTCCCGGACTCTTCCTTCTGAAGTGGAGTCCTAATCTTTACAGACTTTCTTTCTATAAAAAAATCCTCTGATCATTTTTGTCACCCCTCGCCAGATCTTTTTGTCGCGCAGCTTAATGCGCAATCAGGAAGGCATTCACAGCTGTCTTGACATTTAAATTTCTTTTTTTTTTTTCTGTTTATACTTCATTCAAAATACTTTTAATAATTTCCACATCAGAAAATGGAAAGCCAGAAAGTCCAGAAAGCTGACAGATCGTTTTCCGTTGAGAACAAAAAATCTTCCAGTACCTAATACTGCGTTGACATAACACAGTTAAGAATTAAATCAGTGAGGAAAGGGCAGCAATTAAAAATCGTGATTCTTACCTCAGCTCTTTTGGGGGGACAAATGTCCCTCTTGCCCAAAATCAGTACAGTTTAGTATCATGGTAGGGTTTTTTGACAGCATTTGGAGATGTCTCATAGGAGACATGGTCCAGGGCCATGGTCAGCTTGCTCCTGCGTGGAGACACTTGGGGCAGAGCCAAGGCTGCGGAGGCAACCCTGACTCCGACCTTCCTCAGACTGAGACTTCGTCCCGCTCCTTGCATCTCCCTGCCAGTCTTTATTGAATTATATTTTTACGATCCCAATTCTGCCCCGGGTGAAATGTCATGTTAACAGCTTCTGAAACCGCTCCTGGGCTTGGGTGCTCGGGACCTTGCGGCGTTGCACCCTTTGGCAGCAGTCGCTTCTCTACAAGAAAGCAGACTTAAAGGAGAAAAATTAAGAATTTTTTGAGAGACAGCTAATGCAAAATGAGCTCGATAAAATATGCCATCGGCGTGTACGTGTGGCGGAGCGGGGAGCGTTCTCTGTGTGTTAAATGGAATCGAGCTGAAGTAATACTGTGCTTCAGTGGTGGAGTTAAAACCAGTTGCCTGTGTCGGTACGAAGAGCGTTTGCTCAAATTGAATCAGTCGCTGTCGTACCGCGGGCTGGAAATAGCCCAGCCGCAGCCAAGAACATGCTGTCGAGGTTCAGGCCGTCCCTCAAACGCGCTTGGAATCGGAGAGAAGCCGCTTTGCTTTTGATCACTGTTCAATCCTCGGTGATCATTGAAAAAGCAATCAGCAAAACAGCTTTACTGACCGAGTTGCCTCTGGTGCATTCGGCGAGCTGGATGCCTGAGTCTCCTCGTCTAGGAGAAGCGTGTGAACGTGCCCCTTAACGCTCTTTGCTGTGGAGGGTGGGAAGGGAAGAGCATCTTTTGCTCATGACTTGTTGGTTTGCTGGGATATATCCCGAAGCGTGCTGGAATATATCTCAGTCTTGAAAGAAGCTGCTCTGTGCAAGCTTGAGTACCCTCTTCTGGTCACCCTGGAAGGTGTTCCTCAGAGCAGCTCCCTCCAGGTAGGTGTCTGATGCCCCATTGAAGTTGGCAATGCTCCTTGGTTTTCGTTGACCTCGTGGTCCCCATGAAAGGCAGTGAAAGCCCCCGGGATCCACATGGAAAATCAAAAGATTTAGTGCCACAGGCTTTGTAATTGCTTCAATCAGAAAAGCGTAGTGAGATATGAGGAGGCGTTTGAAGAGGCCCAGAGTCCTCTCGGTCCCTCCAGGTCCAGCTACATGGGGGAAAGGAAAGGGAATTGGTAACCGGAACCAGCCTTGATTTCTCCCTCGCTGCGTGCCAGGTATTTACTGAAGAGTCACTAATGTTTGAGCGAAGCAGATTTAAAACCGAAAGCCTGTTAAATTCTCCAGCAGTTTATTTTAAAGCAGCCCTCTCCAAGGGACAGATGAGAGGCAGCCGGAGCGTTGCTTGCAAAGCTCTGCCCAGGGAGCCCTACGGAGGCGGGGGAATAAAGCTCGTGATTCACCAAAACTGCCGAGCTCTGGTTTCTGCCTTGCCGTGGGATTTTTCTATTGCATCTTTCAATATTTGTTAGCGGGAGAGACACAAGGCGGGTTGCAAGATCCCCGCTAAATGCCGGCGTTGCAAACGCTGACGCTCACAGTAAGCCCGGCTATTTAGGACAATTTTGCTGCAAAATTTCCTTTCAAGTACGTAAAAATGAGCACCTAAGATCACGCTGCTGCAGGGACATGAGGCATGCCAATTATTTAAAAAAATACTGTGTCTCTTCATTAATCCTCGGCTGTGTTCCCTCCTAGGCACTCTGCCGTCCTGAGATGGCTGCTTTGTTTTAACTTCCTTCATTAAAACATGCTTTTTATTTGCCTGAAAGTAGGGCACAGACTCTTTGCACGGCGAACGGCTCATGCCTCCACTGCGGCTATTAATAATGCAGCAGAGAATAATGCTTGGGATCCATTACTGCGGTGCCCTTATTGAGCTGAAGAGCTATTTCTAAAATCAGCCTGGGAAATTAGGTGTCTTGGTGTGGTTGCCGCGGACCTGCTGGGGCGCAGGATGGCGGCTCTAAGCGTTCCCCATTCCTGTTTCTGGATCCTCCCTGGAGAAAACTTCCTTCTGCGGAGGCAAAGCGTAGGTCTCCTCTCTCCTTAAGTGCTCTGAATCACGATCCGTAGACGCCCGTCCTCTCCCCACCGACTCTTCAGGGTGATCCGTAGGTCTCTGAAGGTAGGTGGCTGGAGTCTGGCGGTGGGAATGTCCTGGAGAGCCTTGAGGTCTTCCTAGGCTTTCTAAGAAGAAAAGCTCTCCTCATTTTGAGGCACTCGGACACACAGTGATGGGACTGCCTGGGGAATTAGGCTTATTGCAGACTTTGTGCTATGCTCCGGGCTGTATCCATCACAAATAAGGTTGGCAGAGGGAAGCCAGAGGTATATGTACTGTGTCACGTGCTTAGTCCTTTCTTCACCTTCTTCATCAAGCAGGATTCTGTTCTCTGGTTAATACACGGAATTTTCTTCAGGCACATCTGGTTCATGTTCTCTTTTCCACTTTGAGTATGTCCTCAACATTACCGTGTTGGCTGGAGCTCCTCACGGGGAATTAGGCCTGTCCCACCACCGCAGACACCAGTGCTCGGGTCACGTTGCTTGTCTGCTTCCCACCGCTCGATTTCCCAGGGATCCAGCAGATCATGAATTGGAGCTCTTTATTTTTCAAAGGCTCGTATAGGTGAGAGGCTAAACCCAATCCAGGAGGTCCTGGCAGGAGGTCGAACTTAAATGATATTAAATAGTCGTGGCTGGATTGTCACCTCTGCGAGCTGTAGCTCTTGCGAAGGACCAGGAGATACTACTGTTCCTAGCTGCCTCCGAGTTCACCTTTTGTGTAGGTTTGCGTGATGGATTCTCCAAGGATCGGTGATTTAATGTAAGGAACGTGCATAGCCGTCAGCTTCAAGCTTGTGGCCATCGCAGATCCAAATTGCTTTGACTGTTTGGTAGATCTAATGTGGAGAGGAGATACCACCGAGGAAGGATTCATATAACATCTAAATAAATCATCTCCTCAGCCAGCCAGTCTTGGAGATTAAAACCTTTGCGAACTCTAGAGGCAAAAATGAGTCTGGATTTGCATAGAAGTGGAAGTGGAAGGATGTGTCTCTCTCTCAGCGTTGAGTTAGGCCCTGTGTGGTTTGGCATTCAGGATGGCGGCATCCCGTGGGAAGCAAAGCAGCGCCGGATGGAAATCCTCAGTAACCAGCAGACCTTTGGGAGGGCTCTCAGGCTCGGGACAGAATATGCTCAGTCCTCAGCTGGAGGAGAAGTTGCTCTCTGAATCTCTTCCCACAAACCTCCTAGTTTTCTATCGAAGAAGGTAAGAAAGGAGGCGCACGTTTCCCCACGTCTCCGGCAGCGGAGCACAGTCCCTTGGCCTCCTGAGCTGCTCGGCCGTGCAGTATCCTGCACACCCAACCTCCAGCCCTGTGGCACTCTGGATTTACAGTTATCTCTTCAGAGACAGTTAATTAAGAGTCTGAACAGACACAGAAGCGTTGGAGGGTTTCAGAACATAATTACTCTTTCCTTTAGACTGCAGAAAGGTTTACAAGCCCTGACAAAGTCATAAAATCCCTGCGTGGGCCTTAGTGCGGAGTCTTCAGAGGAGGCCGGCCTCGTGGCCTGCGGGGTGAAAGCAGAGCTCTTAATCCAGCCTGCTCCTTCCTTTGCCTTCCAACAGGTCCGTCAGGCGCGGGCAGGGAGCCGGCCCTCAAATCCGCTTTTTCCTGAGGGTCCCCTGAGCTGTCTCTTGCCCCATAACCCAACTGCCCGTGGCCCTGACCTATGGTGGTAGGAACTTGCGTGGGGAGAGGAGTTACGAAGTGCAACCTTGGAGCATCTTCATAGGTGACTTCCTTTGGCCAGAAACGTGGGACCGCAGGGAGGGTAAGGAGTGCAAGACCCTTCTCCTGCAGGCCGTGACTTCTCCCCCAAACAGCCCCACTTTCTGCCCAAGACAGCTTGGTCCGAGCTTGGCTGCTTCTGCTGCCGGGAACAGTCCCCAGCCGATGCATCGCGCCTCCGTTGTGCCTCTCTTGCCCAAAGGTCTCTCTCCTTTTCTCCAGAAGTCCCTTGAGTTCACAAGGCTGACACTGAATCCGTTTCTTGTGTCCTTGGGGGTATCCGACCCGTTCCTAATGCTGCTGAACGCGGAGGAGGACAGGATGGGCTTGCCCTGATCTCCAGCCTCCCGCTGTGCTTCAGCTCCGGAGGGCTTGGGGCATTCAGTAATTTGGCGTATGGCGAGCGTGTCAACAGTCTAGCTCCTGAGTTCACAAAAAATAGCTTGAAACAACAAATAAATTGGTTATTCTCTTTGATCCCACCAGCTGCCTTGTTTTACCTCCTTTACCCTCAGCAGCTTCGCAGTGAAGTCTAATCGCTGAGCTGCTCGCCGAGGATCGATCAGCCCTCCTCACTCGGCTTTCTTCCCGCGGTAGCTGGGCTTGCAAAATGCAAATTGCAGGACATAGAAAAGCTGGAGCTTATTTCTTTTATAACGACAGATAGATCAACTTATTAAACCGGCGAGCAGCAAGCTCTGATCACTGCACCTCCCAGGCTGCCGTGGGGCTCGAACAAAGGCTCCGACCTTCAAAGGGCTTCTGCGCTCCACCGAAAGGGAGCAGGAATTAAAGACGCTACGGCCAGCGGCGGATAGCAGCTGCCAGAATTTGAGGCTGGTCTGGAACAAAAAGTTACGAGAGCATCATAGTTTTGGGGAGGGGAAAAAAAGGGGATGTGTTAGGTTGTTTCCTGAGGCATCAGCTTTGGGAAAGGGCCACCTCCAAGACGAGGTCTCCGTTGGTGATCTGCCATCCCCACTCCATACGCTCCAGGAAGCCTTGCGAGATAGCGGCCGTCCTTCTTGGATACGTCTTGGTGATGCGTTTGGTTATCGGGTGAAGAACCCAGACGTGTATCCGGTGCATATAGAGATGCGCTGGGGCAGTTAAGTAAAAGAAGTTTTCCTCTTTCGGAAAACTAAAGATGAACAGAATAACTGAATACTTCTCAAACCCCACAAGAGCTGGCTCTCGAGAGGCTTCTGCCTTGTCTTGTTTGGCTTTGTAAACACTTTCCCACCAGCCAGGATTACAGGGCGACTGCCCAAAGCCCTGCTCCTGCCGCCTGTTTCTCCAACGTTTCCCATGACCATGTGTTGGTGCGATGGGATGGTCACAGCTACCAACACTTTGCCCATCTGCAGCACCTGCCACGTGCGCATCTCCACGCGGCGAACTCTGAAAAGCCCCAGATCCCCAGGAATGTCCTCAAAGCCATCCCAGCTGGCCACGTCCCCAAATGCAGATCCCTGCGCAGGTCGCTTGGCTCAGAAGGGTGGTCGTTTGGGGTAGGTAGCTGCCTGGTCGCCGCACATGGTCCTCCTTGAGGAGCAGGCAGCAGGCGAGGAAGCACAGCGTGAAATTCCTCCATGTGTTTGGCCTTAAAAGGGGGGAAAAAGGGCAGAATGCAGCAGGGTGGTTAAAATGCGACACGAAGGCGGGGTGTCGTGGCTTGGTTGCAATGTTGGCACGCGGGCGCTGGCTGTGTCTAACACCTCTTTTCTGTCTCCACTCCAGCCACACTTCTGATGAAGCAGGCCTGGCCGCAGACGTCCTCGTCCTGTGCCACCGAGGGCACCTTCCACCTCCCCGTGGACACTGGGACCGAGAACAGAACTTACCAAGCTTCTTCTGCAGCATTCAGTAAATAAACCTTCGCTCGCGGGGTTTTACCGGCTGGTTTTGTTCCCGTTTTCCCTCCCCATAGCTCTGGATTTCTGTCTTTGTTTTGCATATGAGGTGGTGTCCCTGGTCCTTTTCCGCTTGCATTTGTTAAAAATGCCAAAGGGTGGGTGAAAAGGAGAGCACCGACCCTCCTTGCTCACCTTAAGAGGAGGAAAAGAGCCGTGGAGGGGGCGAGGAAGCCCCCCGTGCTCGCTGGGCGCCCCGGCTGCAGGGGTGGCCTGACCTGGTTTGCAGCTCGGTATCTGCACCGAAGATGCTTAAAAGTGAACGAGGGAACTTGAAAATAAAAGATGTTTTTTCAAGCAACCCTAAGGAAATTCCCACCTCTTGAATGAAGCCGGCAGAGCGGAGCTGGGGCGGCATTCGTTGAGCTCGCCGTAAAGCCGGCTTTTCTTGCTCCTTGCAAAGCGGTGGCCCGTTGGGGTAGGTGCTATAAACCTGACGTGGTCTTGGGCTTGCTGTCACACCTGATGCCACGTCAGCCCACATCTGACCAAGTCCCCTTCCCCTGGACCCCTTTCTCAGCTGGTGGCCGGGGCTCTCCCGCAGGACCGGGCAGGGATCGCTTCCCTCAGGAAGCTGCAGGAATTGCAGCGCCGGCCCCGTGAACTTCCCCATCCTAACGAGGCGTTTGATGGTCGCAATTAGGCTTCCAAATTAGCTGCCGGACGAACTTTTCCAGGAGGCGCGTGTCTCACCTTGTGCCATTAAAACGTGATTGCAAGTAATTTTTAGCCACCAACTAGTACAAACCGTTCTATTTTTTTCTCTCTCTAATTTATAAACGTGGAAGGTTACATCTGCTTAGACTATTGCGTTTAATCCTTTTTTTGATGTAGTAGCTAAATTGCCTGCGATTCGGCCGTTGGGAAGCTCTGCAGCTCTCTCAGCCTTTCGTCCCGTGGAAGAGAGGTTGACGCGCTGCTTCCAGCATTCCCGGAGATTTTCCCCCGATTTGACACGTTCCCTGCTTGGAAGTGCCTGCGAAGATGGGGAACTCGGCTCCCGTCCTGCAGGCATCCTCCGTGCAAGCCGCGGCTCTTTTTAAATGCGGTATTTACCCGGATAGAGGCCATGTGGCCCCATCCCGGGTAGCAAGGATTGGATGGAGCAGCGTTATAACAGACTCGGATAAAAGCCACCGCTCCGTTTTGGAGAAGATCGTTGGAGGGGATGAGGGTTGGCGTTGTCGGAGGAAAAACAAGCAAAACTTTGTGTCTTTGGTGGTTGGTGTCTTTGGAGGACGCGGCTCAAACCCGTGCTCTTGTCTTTGCAGGGTACACCGCGGGGACCCCCTACAAGGTCCCGCCGACCCAGAGCAACAACGCGCCTCCGCCCTACTCGCCGTCCCCGAATCCGTACCAGACGGCCATGTACCCCATCAGAAGTGCCTACCCCCAGCAGAACCTGTACACCCAGGTAGGTGCTTCGCTCGCCCCGTGCGGCCGCGGCCTCGGCCGCGAGACGAGGCTGGGCCACCCCGACGTCCCCGTGGCTGGTGGCATCTCGCCAGCTTCGTGTCCGTGGGCACCGAGGGAGTCAATGCAGGGCAGATGTCCTCCGGAAAGCCCCGTGATGCCCTTCCCTCTGCAAGCTGCTCGCAGGGAGCTGGCCTTGCAGCCTCCCTTGGCCTTCTCCATCCTCTTCGGTCCTACGTCCCAAGAGCAGCTCCTTGAGCAGCTGCAGCCTCCTGGGGTGTCTCCTCCGTGTCCTGCTGAGACTTGGGGCATCTTCCCATTTTCGTGTGCTGTCACCTTCTGTTTGGGTCAAAACACATCGCTGTCCCTTTGAGGGCTGTTTTCTGGCATCGCTCCCGTTCCCTCGGGACTGGCCCAGACGCCAGCGGCAGTTTCCCCGGCCCAGATGTCCCCAACACCCCATGGCTCGGTGGCCAGCTTGGTCCAGCCCGGAGACTTGGCCGCTCGATGCCTTATGCATACATCTAACGTTAGAAACACCAGTCTTAGCAAATGCGGAAGACTCCAGGGAGGGTTGGCCAAACTCCCGGACCCTGAGCCACGGCTGAGGGCCACCAGACATGCGCTGCCTCCCGGCAAGGTCTTCTTCCAGCCCCAGCTGTAAGTTGGGGTCAGCCAGCAGGCCCAGCCCACCGGCAGGCAGGAGGGGACACCAGACCTGGAGATACCGTTCGCTCCTCTCTGCTCTACGGGAACAGGCAAAGAGAGGTTTTACAGCCCAAAAAGCCTGCAAGGGAGAACCTGAGAGAGGTGTGTTGGTGGGTCTTCTGATCACCTTGTGCTTGCACCGTTGTCCACCTGGGATGTTGCTCCGCGGCAGCTGGGGTGGGCTAAGAAAGCACCTGGATCCGATCACAGCGGCTCAGCCGATGGAAACTGCCGGGGAAATCCCTTTCTGCACGTCGCATTTGTGTCCGAGCAACCTTTGTAGCTCCTGAAAGAAAGAAGTAATTTAATAGCTTGGCTGTAACCCGGTCTCCTCTTCAGCCGTACCTTCAGAGGTCCCCTAACGGCTCTCGCCAACCTGCGATAAAAATCTCCCTTCGTTGTCTGAAACCCTCTAATCTTTCCGGCCGTCTCGGTTTGGTACGGCTGCGGCGCTGGCCCGGCCGCGGCAGGTCTCTCCCCCGCGCCGCTCGCGTTTCAGGTCCTGCGTTATTTTAGCCAGGGAGCTTTTTCTCTTGCTTCCCTTCTTTTATTCCTCCCCGGCCTTCCGAAATCCCCGGGGGGCTCGGCCATCTGCGGTTCGCAGCCCTGCTGTCTCCCATCGGAAACCCAAGGAGACGCTGCTCCCTTTTGTCTGCCCCAGGCGTTCTCCGCTTTCCGCCTCTGGGATTCGGACAAAACCTGTGGCTTCTCCGTTTCTCCCACCTCTTGTTCACTTTGCGAGCTGGCAGCCAATGGATTTCTCATTTTCCACTTCACCCCGGCAGCGGGATTTGTCCCCAAGAGCTGGCTCGCCCATCCGGCATGGGAATCTCCTCCAGCTCCCATTGCCCTCATCCCTCTTGTGGTCCTCTGCTTTCCCTGCTCCTGGTGGGATCTGCCCAGGCTTTASTGCTCCACCCCTGGAGATGCTGGGATGTGCTCCTGGCCACGGGAAGGACCAGGAGCAAAAAGCCAGCTAGWTTTTGCAGAACCTGAAGGTTTCCCATCCGCATTGGTTCTTCCAGCACCTGGCATGATGCCTGCTGGGCTTACTGTTGCTCCTGGAGACCTCAAGGGCTTGACCATGTCTYCATGAGGGGCCGTCACAGCAGGGCAGTGCCGGAGCCTGGTGGGTTGGTGCCTACTAAAGCTCCTGGCAGATGTTATGGGGTTGGGGGGGGGGCAGGTGCAAAGCGTAAAGCTGCAGGGAGCAAATATGGTGGAGGGACGTCATCCCTGGGGAGAAGCTTTGGAAGGGTTGGAGGCTTGGAAAAAAGGGGCTGAACATGGTCAGGATGGGAAAAAAAAAAATGTGTTTGAGTCACTGCRGGCAAACAAAGCCGTGGTTGGGGCTCCTGCTTTCAGTCCGCCCGCAAAGACGGCCCCGTCTTCTCCCCGTCTCCAACAGGGCGCTTACTACACCCAGCCCGTGTACGCGGCCCAGCCCCACGTCATCCATCACACCACCGTGGTGCAGCCCAACAGCATCCCGTCGGCCATCTACCCGGCCCCCGTCGCCGCGCCCCGCACCAACGGCGTGGCCATGGGCATGGTCGCCGGCACCACCATGGCCATGTCGGCAGGTAAGGCCCCTCTCCCGGCAGCGGCGGACTAATTCAGACCTTCGGCAGATGCATGGGGGTGGTTTTTAGGCCCAAGCTCCTCTTTGAAGATGCTTTCGGTCTTGTTGCACGTGTTGGATGCGCGACAAAATAG
>PTFA01000001.1:14888187-14918736 GCA_003342895.1 Casuarius casuarius | reverse complement strand
GCCGGGGGGCGGGCAGAGGCGGTCGAGGGCGGCGGGCAGCTCGAGGGCGGCGAGGAAGCGGACGTGGCCCGTGTGGCCCTGGGGCAGCCCCACGAGGGCCGGGGGGGCGCGGGCGGCGGCGGCCAGCGTCAGCACCACGCCGGCGCTGGTGCCCACCCAGAGCAGCTCGCCGCAGGCCAGCAGCGCCGTCACCCGCAGGCACGCCGCCTTGTGCTGCCGGATGATGGCGTCGGCGCCTGCGGGGCAGGCGGGCCGTCACCCCCCCGGCGCGACCCGCCGTCCCCGTGCCGTCCCCGTCCCTCCCCCCGCCCCCCCCAACGCACTTACCCGCCAGCATCTTGTGCACCGGGGGGGTGACGTCGGCCTCGGCCAGCTGCTCGTAGCTGGTGGCGTGGTAGAGGCGCACCTGGGCGCTGCTCTGCAGGGCCACCCACACGCCGGGCCCCGCGCTGGCCATGCAGCTCACGCCGCGCCCGCTGTCCGGCCCCACGGCGAAGGCGTGCTGCGCGGCGACACAGCGGGCACATGCCACCGCCGTCCCCGCCGCGCCCGCCCCCGCCGTCCCGTCCCCCCCCGTCGCCTACCTCCTGCGCCAAGGTGGCCGTGTTGAGGACGATGACCCGGTTCTGGCAGCCGCACCACAGCTTGCCGCCCACCGCCACCATCTTGGTCACGGGGCTGCCCGGGGAGCCCAGCGCCAGCGCCCTGGAGTGCTGCGGGTCCCAGAAGCGCCCTGCGAGCAGCGCCGTGAGGGACGGCCGGTCCTCGTCCCCCCCGCCCGCCCGGGGACACCGCCAGCAGCAGGGCTCCTCTCCGGCCCCTCGCTTCCAGCATCCCTCGTATCGCCCACTCTCCCGCGCACCCGGGAAAGGTGGTTGCACCCAGGACACCCTTGCAGGATGGGCACCCTTTGCAGGAGAGACACCCTTTGCATGACGGACACCCTTTGCAGGATGGACATCCTTTGAAGGATGGACACCCTTTACAAGATGGACATCCTTTGCATGATGGACATCCTTTGAAGCATGGACACCCTGGGCAGGATGGACACCCATGCAGGACGGGCACCCATGCAGGATGGACACCCTTTGCAGGATAGACACCTGCATGATGGACACCCTTTGCAGGATGGGCACTCTTTGAAGGATGGACACCCTTTGTAGGATGGGCACCCATGCAGGATGGACATCCTTTGAAGGATGGACACCCTTGGCAGGACGGACATCCTTTACAAGAAGGACATCCTTTGAAGGATGGATACTCTTTGCAGGATGGACACCCTTGGCAGGATGGACATCCTTTGAAGCATGGACATCCTTTACAAGAGGGACACCCTTGGCAGGATGGACATCCTTTGAAGGATGGACATCCTTGGCAGGATGGACACCCTGGGCAGGATGGACACCCTGGGCAGGAGGGACACCCATGCAGGACGGGCACCCTTTGCAGGATGTACACCTGCATGATGGACACCCATGCAGGATGGGCACTCTTTGAAGGATGGACACCCTTTACAAGATGGACATCCTTTGCATGATGGCCATCCTTTGAAGGATGGACATCCTTGGCAGGACGGACACCCTTGGCAGGACAGACACACTTTGCATGATGGACACCCTTTACAAGATGGACACTCTTTGCAGGACAGACACCCTCTGCACCCCCTCAGCCACCTCTCTGCTGGTTTGAGAGTCCCTGGTGCCTGCTCCCAACCTGTGAGCATCACTGAGGCTTTTCCCCGATTCCCACGGTCCCTGGGAGCCGGGGCCGGAGCCACCGGCCGGGAAGGGCCACCGGGGACGGGGGGGGTCTCGCTTGCTAACCCTCCTCCCCACGCGCCCCCGCCCCGGCCTCACCTGCCTCCCGCTGGTAGGCGATGAGCTCCCCGTTGGCCAAAGAGACGAAAACCTGGTTATCCAGGTACCTGCGGCAAGAAGGGCTTCAGCGGGGGCCGCGCTCGGCCGCCCCGCGGTGACTTTCCCCGCACCGCCCGCCGCGCCGCGCTTACAGGATGCACATGACGGCGGCGGCGTGCTGCATCTTCATGCTGTTCTTGCGGTTGCGGATGTTGTCGGAGGACTGGTACACGTGGATGCTGAGGACGCAAGAGCGGCGCTGAGCCCCTGGTGGCACTTCCCCGTGGTCCCCCCCACCCAGCCCCGCCGCCGCACCAGCCGTCCTCGGTGCCCAGCCACATGGAGCTCTGGTGGGCCTCGGGGTCGAGGCTCAGCAGCTCCTCCAAGCTGCCCCGGGTGAAGGAGCCGCGGCTGGAGCGCCGCATGGCCCGTCCGTCCACGGGGCTCTCGCCGGGCCCGCCGGGGCCGAAGGGACCCGCCAGTGCCAGGAAGGCGGCCTCCTGCTCCTCCTCCGAGCTCGTCGTCTCCGCCGCCGCCTCCTTGCAGCTCGGCAGCTCTTCGTCTAGCGGAGGGGGAGGAAGAGGTGAGGTGGGATGGAGCGGCTCCACGTCACGCCTGAAACCCCCTGAAACCCCACGATTTGCTCTGAGATCGCCCCGAAACGACGGCAAGGGAAGCAGAGGTTGCACCACCCTGGCACCATGCGTGACCACCTGGGACGGCGCAGGGACGTGGAGCCACCAAGCGCCCCGGCGCTCATCCTGACGTGGGGGGAGCCGCGCTGCCACCCAGAGCCTGGCCATCCCTGGCATCGCGTCAGAGCCTTGCCGGCTCCTTCCCAAGGTTTCCCCGGCTTGAAAGCCAAAAGATGCTATTCCTCGCCCACGGACTGACTCACTTCCGAAGCTGGAGGAGATGGTGGAGTGGCTGGCCTGGCTCTGCAGGGTGCCCGAGGGGCTCGGCGAGGACTCGTCGTCTGTGTCGTCGCTGTCGAAAGGCATCAGCTCCCGGTTGGCGCTGTCGACGGGCTCCGAGAGCTCCAGCGAGGAGCCCGAGATGGAGATGTGCAGGCACTGCTGGGGCCCGGCGTCCTCCGGCTGCGGCGGCGCCGGCTCCGCCGCCGGGCTCGCCAGCGACTCGGGACGCTCCCTGCCAGGGCACAGACACCGCGGGGCAAAAACCGGGGCCGCCACGGAGCCCCGGCATCGCCTGGAGCGGCCCGAATTTGCAGGGCGACCTCGGTCCGCGGGGCGCCTACCTGTACGGGCGCTTGAGGCCCGGCACGGAGGCGATGCAGAGGATCCTGGCGGAGCAGACGGCGATGCACGCCTCCACGGTGGGCTCCTTGCGGATGCTCAGCAGGCAGACCTGCCCCACGTAGCCGTCGCTGTTGCACACCCAGACCTCGCAGGGGCTCTCCGGGCTGCTGGGACTGGGGGAAGCACAGGAGAACTGGAAGGGGGCAAAAGACAGGGAGAGCTCGGGTCACTGGCGGGCAGCGCGGCAGAGCCTTTCCCGGCGCCGGGCTCGGCACCACCCTCTTCCTCGTGCCGCCCGCGAGACCCGCGCTCCCCCCTCGCAACGCGGCCATGAGCCACATGAAGAGCCCACGGGGCTTGAAACCCGGATTTTGGGAAGCGCTGCCGGGATGCTCCTCCACGGCACCGGATGCAGGAGGATGCTCAAATCTGCTGAGAGCGGAGACAGGGACCGGCAGCCAAGTACCTGCATCCCGCTCCGCGTCTTCATGATGGGGATGGCCTTGAGGAACTCCGGGTCCAGGCAGTTTTTGCTGGATGCTGGGAGCATAAAACAAGAGCTGAGAAGGACGTGGGGCAGAGGAGATGGTGGAGCAGAGGCACCCGCGGGCTCTGCAAACGGGGGAGCGACGCAGCCGCGTCCGCGGCGTGAGCGGCCGCCCCAGGATGCCACCAGCTGCTCGGCACGCGATGGGTTTCGGGTGCTTTTTCCTCCCCACGTCCCCAGCCCTCGCGGGAAGGTGGCCTTGGGAGCGGGCACCCGCCGTTACCCAGCTTCTTCTTGGCATCCTCGAAGGCCTGCTCGAAGCTTTGCCGGGCGTCGGGGTTGGGGAACTCGAAGACGAAGGACTCGGTGCCGTCGGCCTTGGTGGTGGTGAGCTCCACTTTGTTGGGGGGGAAGGACATGCTGAAGGACAGCGACTGCTTCTCGGCCAGCTCCCGGTGGATGGCGGCCATCAGGTCCTTGATGACGTCGTCCAGGCTCTGCGCGGGGGGACAGCGGTTTGGCTCTCGGAGGACAGCCGAGGTGGGAGGATGGAGGAGATGGGTCCACCACCATGGCGTTGCCCACGTCCCTCCCCACTGATATCCCGAGAGCCCAGAGCTGGAGGTGACCCCAAGCATCCTTCTGTGGCTGCCCAAAACCCTGTCTGGCTTCAGAGCTGGTGGCATTGAGGTCTTTCAGAGCTGGTGGCATTGAGGTCCTCCAGAGCTGGTGGCATTGGGGTCCTTCGAAGATAGTCATGGCCAACAGCCCATCCTTGGGTGAAAACCTGTCTCTTTCAGGGTTTTCCAGGCAGATGGGATCAGCTAAACCCTGCTTTTGCCCCGAGACAGGGCTGGGAGAGAGGCTGCCCAACCCTGCTGCCTTCTCCATCCCACCGAGAGCCCCCTGGGTGGGGAACAGCTCTCGCCAGCGGGGCTCTGACAGCAGCTGGCATCTCCCTATGGCGGTAACAAAATCCCAGTCTAAAACCACCTCAAAGCTGGCCAGGAAAGGCAAAAAGGCAGGGACTGGTGGCACTTAAGATATAAGGCTCTTTTGCTTCTTGGTGCTGGATAAAATGCATGGACACCATCCGTCCAACCTGGTCAGACGGCAAGGAGCATCAGTGGATGTTTAACAAAAAGTGCTTTTCTCCTAAGTATCAGGCATTCAAACTAAACGGAGGGATGGAGAGAGCCATGGAGCAGCTGGCCGAGACCCTGCTGCGTGTCCATGTCTCAGCCGGGGCGTGGAGGGGCCCCAACGCAGCCGGTACCCGGATCGGGTCCGCCTTGCCCCACCCTCCGGGGGTGCGCGGGAAAGGTGTCCGGCCCCGGCCCCCTCACCTGGTGCGGGAAGCTGAGGCTCTCCGAGAGCTTGCTCACTTGGCCCAGCGTGCTGAGGTCCTCGTCCAGGCGGCAGATGCTCTTCTGGATGCTCTCGCGGTTGGTGGCTTGCGAGGCACCTGCGCGGCGAGACGAAGTCCCCGGGATGCTCCCGCTACCCCCTTCCTGCCCATCGCCCGAGTGGGGCGGCAAGCGCCGGGGTTTTGGGGGGAGCCGCCGTAAGACAGCCGTGGCGACAGACCTTTGACGATGTCCACGTCCTCCAGGGGCAGCTTCCAGAGCAGCTTGTACTTGCTGGCCGTGTCTATCACGCTGGCCGCCGTGTACCTGCGAGGCAAGGGCTGGCTGAGCGCCACGGGGCCACCCAAGGCTTGCGCCGAGGTTTTATCCCCATTGGCTTAAAAGCAGTCCTGGAGCGGAGGACGCGTGGAGGGACAGCCCTACGGCTTGATCCGAGCTGCCATCGGAGAGGGCGGCAGAGCGGGAAGCCCCCCAGGCAACAGGGACACAGGGGGAGGCCGGCTGGTGACGTGGCCGGTGGCACTCACAGGCTCATGGAGCTGCGGCGGAGGGAGCCCGACTTGCGCTTCAGCGTGGTGCACACGAGGAGGTCCGTGAAGAGGAAGAACGAGCGGTCCTTCTTGCCGCCCACCGCCTTCTGCAGAGCAACGGCGAGAAACGGGGGGAGGTTAGCGGCTACGCTATGTCTCCTGCCCCAGTTTCCCCAGCTCCGAAGCAGCTGGTGCTCATGGGCCACACCTGGACTCAACCCAGCAGGTTGGGACATGAATGACGTGCTTTGGGCAGAGGAAGGACGGAGAAGGTGGCAATACATCACTGTTCGTCCTCAGCCCACCTCTCCCTCCGTAAGCCCATCTGTCTGTCCAGCCATGCATGCATCCATCCAGCCTTCCACCATCATCCCTCTAGCCACCATCCAACTGCCTTTCCACCCAGCCAGCACCTTCTCCGTGGGGACCCAGCCACCCTGGTGACCCCCAGGACCCTGCATGCCACAACCACAGCCACCCACTCCCCAGTGCCACATCTCCCTGCCACAAAGCAGCCGGGGACAGACAAACTGCCGGGACGAGGGGTGAGGAGCCATCCTGGGGTGCCGGGCCGCCGGCTCTTACCACTTCCACCACCATCTCCTGGCGCAGGAACCTCCGGAGCGGGGCCTGGAGCTGCAAGGACAAGGATGCTCGTGAGATGCACAGACGCGGGTGCTGCACTCTTGCGCGCTGGCGTGCCCGAGGCTTGGCAAAGCCCCCCTGGGTGACCCAAGTTCCCAAAACTGGGCTGCCTCTGGGCTAGCGGGTGCTCAGGGCTCACATTTGGGGCTCCAAACACCGGTGCAGGGCAGAGGGAGTGAGAAGCGGAGATTTCGTTTGGCCCCAAGGTGAGGACGTAACGTGGCGGCAGGTCCCCACGTGTAATGAGGAGCCTCCGTAAGATGGAGGAACTTCTCAGGCCGTGCTGGAAATGGTTTCCAGCCTCATCCATAAAGCACAGAGCCTTCTCCCCATCTTGACCTTGCCTGGAGGCTCGTTAGCCTCCTCGTTACAAGCCCTTCCCGCGGTCCACGTACATCTTCCATGCCTTCGATGTGGGACTCGATCTCCTGCACGATCCGGGCGTTCCTCTCCACCTCCTCGGCGCTCTTCATGCCCTTGTTTATCCTCTCGGCCACCTGCTTGATGTTGCGCTGGGCGTCGATGAGGAAGGGGTGGTCGGGGTGGTCCTCCGGCGTGTGCTTCAGCAGGTCCTGCCGCGGGGAAGAGAGTTGGGTGCCGTCCCCGCGGGCCACGCTCAGGACCGGCACCGTCCGAGATGCTGGTGCGTGCCGTGCCGGCACTCTCCATTGCGTTTTGGAAGCAAACTCCACAATTCCCACTTTTGAGGGAAATCAATCCCAGGCAGGAAACGCTTTGCAATGAAACAAGGCAAACCTGGGTGCTCACAGCCCAGCCGGCCGGGCTTTGCACRGGCCACCTCCAGCCTGGGCTTTGCCATGCGTGAGGAGGCCACAGGCTCCTTAGAGCATGTCCCCGAGTCGCATGGATGCTGCAAAGCGCTTGTCCCAACCTCAGCCGTGCCTCCAGTCCTGGGCACAGGGAAACTGAGGCACAGGGGAGCGGCGGGCTGGTCAGAAGGAAAAGCCCTGCATGTCCTCCTGCCCCAGCTATCGCCCAGCATCGGGGCGAGCCCTGCTGCTGTCCCCTGTTCGCCCTACTCCAGCTCGCTGCAAGGACCGAGCCGATGGCAAGAAACATCCCAAGGTCACCTGGCTCCCAAGGTCACCTGGACAGTTGGTGTTGGAGACCCCAAACCACCCTGTTTTTTGCAGCTGATTTTTAGCCAGCACTGGGAAATCAGGGCTAGGTGGCTCCTGCGGGGTCTCCGAGCGTGGCTACCTCACCCCCGTGCCAGGCTTTTCCTTCCCGTGCCACAGCCTAGCAGAGCTGGATGGGTCTCACCTGCGGCCGCCCGGCGTTGCTCTGCCTACCTTCACCAGCAGCTCGTACCGCGGGATCCTCTGCACGGGCTTGATCATCAGGTCGGACAGGGCCTGCTTCTCCTTGTTCTCCCTCATGCTTTGCTGCGAAACGTCGGCAAGAGAGAAGGACGGGCCCGTTAGGTGGGAGGTGGTGGGGGCCTGGCTCTCCTGGGCTGCTTCCAGTTCAGGAGCTGGAGCGATACCAGTCCAGGAGCTGGAGCGATACCAGTTCACGACCTGACATGACTCCTTTTCCCACCAGCCCAGCATCTGAATGACCCTGGTTCAACGCAGGTTCTCACTAAAATCTCTCCATAATAAAAACAGGAGGATGGGGAAAAAACTCCCAGTTTGGCCACACATCACCGATGGATTCCCACGAGCTCTTGCTGCCCTGCGAGCAGGCTGGCACACAGCTCCTGGGTGCTGCAAGGAGCCGTGTCGGCCTCTCCGAACCAAAGGAGCACATCCAAGGACCTACCTCCAGGAACTTCATAAAGGCCGGCCGGGCTTCCTTGGCGATCCTCACGGCATCCTTGGCGTTGAGGAAGTTATCGATGTAGGCGGAGTAGATGTTCACCAGGACGTCCTTGGAGAACTGTGGGGAGCGGAGGGACACGGAGTGAAAGGCGGGCGAAGCGGTCCCAAGGGTTAACGGCAGCCGCCTCYTTCCCCGCGGGGATCTGCCCAGGCTCGGCGCCCGGCGCGGGGAGGCCTCTCCCGTCGCACGCTGAGATTTTTCAGCCCTGACATTTCTGCTCCCGGTGCAGAAATGCGAAGCTGCAGACCCAGTCGCTCGCTGCAGCATCCCGCTGTTAAGCTAAGCAGACCGAGGGCCTGGAGATCGTCTCTCTCTCTCTCTCTCTCTGTCTCTCCATCTCAGACACGTTTTTTCCCATCCTTTAATCATTTCCCTGCTCTTGCTCAGAGACTTTCCCTGCTGGGGCTGCGTCTGTGCGCTCCCGTGCAGAGTGAGCATCTGGTCCCAGAGGGACACCAGGGAGCTCCAGGCTTGGGGGGACACTGGCCGTGCTGGACAGGGAGACACGGCTGGGAAGGTCCCAACTGCCTGGCAGTTAAGTCCTTCTTGTCCCCCCCCAATCCCAGAGCCTGGAATAAATCCCTGACCATAAGGGGACCAGGGATCACCCGGTCCGACCTGCCCCTCGGTTCCCGGCCACATCTCACGCTCCTGGCATGCTCCGACGGGATGRGGACAGGGACAGGGACAAGGATGGGGCCAGGGCGGGCTGCTCCTACCGACTGCACGAGGAGGTCGCCCACTTTCTGCTTCTCATGCCAGTTCTGCACACAGTCATTGATCTGCTCCAGGAACTGCTCGTGGTGCTCCAGCAGCTCGGGGATCTGGTCGAAGATCTCGTCCACCAGTGAGGGGTCGCACAGCAGTGAGTTCTCAGGCTGCTTCAGGGGCTTCATGTAACCCTGCGGTGGGGAAGCAAAGGGATCCAATCGGAGCCTGAACTGGAGCCTTTTTTTTTTCCCCTATGAATTTTTCAACCTGGGTAAATTTTGAGGTCTGCAGCATCCTGCAGCAGGGAGTTCCTTGAGTGAACGAGGAGCTGTGTTCCCCGAATCACCTCAGGGTCCTCGTCCCACCCTGGTGCCTCCCATCCATCCCAGGCCCCATGGCACCGTGGGTGCTGGGGGCCACGGGCGCCACACGGGCATGGGCAGTGGGTGAGATCCCAGCACGGACACATTGGCACTGGGCAATGGTTGCACAAGGAGCCCCAGAGCATGGCCTCCTCCGTCCCCTGGACCCATGTCCCTGGTGGTCTCAAGAGCAGAGGTTTTCAGCTGGGCACGAGGAGAGCTGGGTTACACCCAGTGGCCATGCACGACCCAAGCTGGTAGGCCAGGATGCTCRTCCGAGATGCTGTTTCCAGCAGAATAAATCAATCCCCAACTCGAGAAGCCAGACAGCCAAGGCTGTAGTGCCACCAGAACAAAACCAGGGTGATGCTTCCCATGGCCATCGCCACCTCCCAGCCATGAGTCTGAGGGCCTTCCAGAGCCAGAGGCTGTATCGGGTTGTTGTGTTTAAGAGCCACAGGTGGACCTGTCCTGCAGAAATTCAACCCATTCCTCTCCTGAACTCCGTTCATGCTTCTGGCCTCCACAATGTCCCGGGGCGAGGAATGCCAGGTCGCGGGCTCTCCAGTGAAGACCGCTTTCTTCTCTGCATGGGGCTACGCAGTGGAGAGGAGCGCTCCCCTGGGGAACAGCAGAGCTGGATTTGCAATGGATGCAGGATGAAGATGATGTCTTCTGTGAGAATCCCTCAAGCCTTGAATGCATGGATTGGTACTTGGTCATGGTGTCCTTCAGGATGCTGTGAGGACCATGGGCTTCCTCAGGCGTTTGGGCAACAAGGCAAGGATGCAGTGTGGTTCTGGATGCCCCAACCAAGGTGGGTTCTTGCACTGCACTGGCCCAGAGTTACAGCCAAGCGCAGACTGGACAGACAGGACCGACCTTCAGCTGCTTCAGACATCTCCCTCTGAGCTAATRAAACCGCGGACACTGGGAAGGGAGGAATCTCCCTGGAGGATGAGGTTCCTCAGGACATGGTGGGTATCTCATGGAAATCCAGCCAATACATGGGAGACCATGATTTGTCTCATCCCAAAGCAGACGCCTGCAGGCAATCAGCAGAATCGCACCCGAAACGTCATCATCTGCATTTACCAGATCTCCATGCTTCTACCTCCAGCGGACGCCCCTGGCCACAGACACTGCACGTTAGTAGAGGCAAATCCTGCCCAAGGATTCTGATCCTGATCCGCCTTGCCTGCCCTGTTGCAGACTGCTCCGGCAGGAGAAGGGCTGTACACTACTTCCCTCCCTTGACAGCAAGGCCAAGTCTGGTCCACGCATCCCACCTGCTATGAAATTGGGTGATTTCTCCCAAAGATGCTGCTCCAGCACAGTCCAATGTGGATTTGCCCTCCGCAGCGTGCTGGCTGACACCACGCAGGGACATCGCCGTGTGGCTTGGGAACCTCCTAGGTGAGAGCCACGTCCATGCCAAGATCAGCAGATGTGCCGTTCGACCCCGAACAAGGTACACTTTCCCCCAAAATATGGACTAGAGCCAGGGTCCTCTTGCCCCCTGTGCTAAGATCGGAGATCTTTCGCTCCTGCAGCAACATCTGGCAAAGCCCTCCTCGCACTTCTGGGTCCACTGCAGAACAGCTGCACTGGGAATTTATCAGGGAAAGCCTCGCTGGGTGTCCGGGGAAGATGAGGATGTTCCATGCCTTTGTGGTTCATCAGCCCATTGGATGTCTTATGGGCACTGCTTTGGTACTGAATGGACCAGATCCCCCTTGCACAGGTTGTGGTGGACAACAGAGGCATTCGACATGCGTTTCCCTCCATGGTGGCCATGCGCCTTCAACCAAATTGACCTGCTGCCTGATTTTTCGGCACTTGCACCTGCAGAGATGCGTTCTGATAACCCACACCTACATCAACCAAGCGTTGCCCAGCGAGGACCTACTGCTCCAGGACATTCATCTTCATTAACCTTCTGAACATGAGAGGTCCTTCCAGCCTGGCTGCTCCAAGGGATTTTGGAATTAGCTCGGTAAAAAAAGGACCTAAAAAGCCCTCGACCCATGGCTGTGGCCCACTAGCAGGTGCTGAAGCCGAGCAGAAAACGGGGAAGATGTGGTAACAGGTATCATGAGGAGGAACAGGTCCCCAAGTCCCCAGGGCATGGGACGGCAAAGCATGGCCTTCAACAGCAACCCAGGAGGTGGAGTGAGGTGCAAGGAAGAGCTTTCTAGGGAAAAAATGGGGAATCTGCTGGGGGGGCAGCACACCCCGCTCCGGGCCGTGGGTGGGAGTGCTCGGATAAATGCCTGCTGGGAATTGTGATGGGGCTGATTTGGGGGGACGAGGTGACCTTCCCCACTCCTCGTCAGCGGTGCCTGTTTGCACGCTGCTCCCACTGCCTGTCCCCGACGTCTCTGCCACCCCATCAGCGCCGCTACGGCACCCACAGCAGCACCGGGGTCCAACTTCGAAGCACCCAAACGTCCCCAGTGTCCCCGCCGTGGGGGTCGGGGGTGCTTCCCACGCTGCCTTGCAGGAACGCCCACGCCGTGGCTGCGTCCCCGCTCCCCCAAAAAGGAAGGTGTCTCCGGTTTAGCGGGGACGCACGCTTCCCGTCCGGTGGCCGCAGCGAGGTGACGGCGGGGGACACACCGTGCTAGGCGGCTCGGCCCCTCGCCACCCCGCTGGCACCCGCAGCCGGCCGCGCGTCTTACCTGCATCAAGGTGCGCAAGGACTCCACGTAGGACTGCTCTGTGTCTAGGAGCGTCATGATGACGTGTTTCCTCATATCCTGCAGGGAGAGAAAAGCAAGGTGAGATTCGGGGCCGGTGCTGGGCTGTGACGGAGAGCAAGCGGCCAGGTGCCGCGCTCTCGCGGGGACACTCACTCGGCTCGGCAGTGACTGCAAGCGACGGCCGTACGCCGGACGATCCCGGCTCCCGTCCAGCTCCCCTTCGCTCCCTCTCCACCCAAATCGTGGAATCCGGGAGGATTAGGAAGTACATGACACCGATTGCACAGAGCTGCCTGGTTTCCTCCGGCAGCTGGGCGCGTCAGGAGTCCGCCCCGGCTCACAAAGCCCTACATGGGTCGGTGCCGGCTCCCTTCGGGCTCCCCAGCGCCGCGCGCCGAGAGGAGGGCGCTGCGCTCTGGAATTCCCTCCCCGCTCGGCTCCCGCCGGCCGCTGACCTCCCCGGCACGGCGCAGCGGAGACTTCCCGCTCCGGCGTCCGGCCCCCGGGGATGCGGCGGAGCCGCCGACGGCGCCCGCTCGGCCCCGGCGCTGCCAGAGAGGAGGGGAGCAAGGGACTCCTCCCGCCTCCACCAGCCGTGCTGGTGCCCCAAGTTAGGACACCTGGGAGCTGAGCCCAGCCTGCGCCTCACCTCCAGGGCCCTGGTGCAGAAATGCCTCAGAGGTCCTGAGCATGGACATGCTCCAGCGGCCCTGGGTGCAGGGACCCTCCAAATGCCCTGGGTACAGCAACGCTCCTTGGGTATGGAGATGCTCCAGTGGCCCTGGATGCAGAGATGCTCGAAGGGCCCTCGTTGCTATAGTACCCCAAAGGCCCGGGGTACAGAGGTGCTCCAGTGGCCCCAGGTTAGGAGATGCTTCAAGGGCCCTGGATGTAGAGATGCTGCAGAAGCCCTAGATATGGAGCTGCCCCCAAGGCCTTGGGTGTGGAGATGCCCCAACAGCTTTGGGGTGGGGATGTTTCAATAGCCCTGGGTATGGAGATGCTCCAAAGGCCTCGGGTACGGCCATGTTACAAGAGCCTTGGGTATGGGGATGCTCCGAGGGCCATGTTTGTGGAGATGCTCCATGGGGTCTGGGTATGGAGAAGCCCCCCAGGCCCTGGGTGTGGAGATGCTCCAATGGCCCTGGGTACAGAAATGCTCCACTTGGGCATGGAGGCCCACCAAAGGCCTGGGGCACAGAGATGCTCCAAGCGCCCTGGGTTTGGAGCTGCTTCAATGGCCCTGGGTGTGGAGACCTTCCAAAGACCCTGTCTGCAGAGATGCTCCAAAGACCTTGTCTGCTGAGATGCTCCAAAAAGATTCTGGGTACAGAGACACCCCAAAAGCCCTGGGTGCAAGGTGCTCTAAGGGCCCTGAGCGTGGAGATGCCCCAAAAGTCTTTGGTGCAGAGATGCCCCAGAAGCTCTGGGTGTAGAGACACCCAACAGCCCTGGGGAGACGTCCAGGACAGCTCCAGCACCCGGGGATCGGGCTCCCCTTGCACGCAGCCGCGTTGGGGCTGCTGGAGCAGCAGAAACGCCGGTATCGCAGGATCAGCTCAGCCGGGAGGTGCAGGGCTTTCGGCACCTCCCGTTGCTCACGGCCCCGCGAAAGCCCGTCGCAGTTACACAAGCGGAGTTAGAAAGTTTTACTTAACGTTCAAGCTAAACCCTCCTCGCCGCAGAGTCAGGCCGCCATCGCCCACGCCGGTCCCCAGGGAGCAACGCGCTCGCTGCCGAGCAGCCGCCCGAGCGCTGCAAAGCCGCTGCCACGGCTCTGCTCTGGTTTCCCGTCTCTCGGCAAGCCAGCTCCCCTCTGTTATCGCTCCCAGATCGCTAATCCCCAACATCTATCCATCTCCGCCGGGCTCTGTCTAAACACTGCGCTCCTTGCGCGGAAAGCAGCAGCGAAAACCGGACACGGAGCCGCGCCGAGGCCTCCCGGGGCCGAGCTCCACGGTGGGGCCACGCGAGCGTGGGCACAGCGCTGCCGGCCCCCCAGCTCCTGCCTGCCTCAGTTTCCCYGCGGGAGACAGAGGTGACGGCCACGCGGCTTGCGGTCAGGTCCAAAAACACCGTAAATCACTTTTTTTTCCCAGATGCTGGAAAAGAGGGGCTTCGCCCCAAATTACTCAAGCGATGGCATGAGAGCAGGGATGGAGGATAACGAAGCTCTCGGCCTGCCGCATCTACCGGAAAGCTTTCTCGCAGGGTTTGCTGGGCAGGGGAGCTCCGCGGCGAGACCCGGCGGCGTGGAGCATCCTTCCTCGGGCGGCCGAGTGGGACCCCCGTCCCGGGCGTGGGGAAGGGGCAGCCCCACCGAATTACTGCTCCGACGGGGGCGAGGAAACCCCCCTGCGGGGAGCTTGCTGCCTCCCCGCTTCGGTTTCCATCCGCTCTGGCTCCTCTCCCGAATCGGCCCTTGGGTACCGGAGCAGCTGGTGCAGCCCGGTCCCATCCTGCCTCCGCCGTGGGGGAGCCCAGGGGCGGTGCTGGGCCCAGGCCGTGGCATGGATGCCACGGGGACCCCCGCAGTCCCCCATCCCCGAGAGGTTAATATCCCCGCTGAGGGGTCCCCGGAGACGAGGTGCTCAGCACCCGCGGCAGCTATTTTGGGGAGGGGGCAACCCGTGGGAAAATATCCCTGCAGGTTCCCGCGGGCCCGGCAAGGCCGTGGGAATGGGGGCAGCTCCGTCGGCGGGTGGGGAGTTTCCAACCCCCCTGCCAGGGATGCTGCGGGGGCGAGGATGAGGATGGCACGGCGCGACGCCGTTGCCATGGCAACCCCGGTCCAGACCCTGGGGGCTCTCGCTGCTCTCTCCATCCATGTCCGGGTACCGGTGTCGCTCCTCGGCGCGCACACGTGTCCAAGCGTGACGCATCCGTGAACACAGCTGTGGCCCCCCCCAGTGTCACCCCCCCATGCCACCGCCGTGTCCCCCCCCCGGATCCCGAGCCCCCCTGGCGCGTCACCTCGGCACTGCCGGCGTTGGTGGGGCTGCCGCGGCTGCCCGGGGGCCCCTTCTCCGGCGTCTCGTCGGCGCCGAGGCCGGGGGCGGCGGCGGCGAAGGCCGCGTCGATGCCGTCCCCGATGTCTCGCATGTCCTCCAGGGCGATGGTGAACTGCGCCAGAGTCCTCACCATCTGCAGCATGCGGGTCCCGGGGTCGGTCCGTCCCACGCGGCCCGGGGGAGAGGAGGGAAAAAAAAAAGGGGGGGGGGAAAAAAAACGCGCTCCCCCCCCGGAAAAAAAAACCCAAATCCCAGCAAGCAGCTTTGCCGGCAGCAGGGATATAAAATGGGGAAATCTCGTTCCCGGCGGGTGGTTTTGATATTAAAAAAGAAAATCCCTCCCGGAGGAGAGGAGAGGGATGCAGGCTGCCTGCGCGGCGGCTGTGCGTCGGCGCGTGCGTGCGGGGGGCCGTGCGTCCGTCCGGCGCGCCGGGGCCGGCTGGGGGGCCCGAGCGGCGGCGGTGGCAGGTGCTCGGCTCGTCCCGGCGGCTCCCTGCGGCTCCCGGCGGCTCCGACAGACGAGAGCAATCACAGGCAGCACCGGCCGGCGGTGACGGCGGGATCGCGCCCGCGGCCGGCCTCATCCTGCCCCCGGCGGCACCGCGCGGACCCCCCCGCCGCGATGCTGCTCTCTGCCCCAGTTTCCTCCATGGCGATGAGAAAAGCAGTGAAATCACCGGGTGGGGGGCCGGAGCCGGGGACCCCCAGCCGAAATGAGGATGCTCAGCCCGGCTGCCGCCTCCGCGTATTTTTTCCCCCGGAGAGGGGAAACTGAGGCAGGGAGCCGGGTTGCCGCCGCGGCTCTTCCCGGTGGGGAATAACGAGCTTATTGCCACGGCGGCAGGTTCAACTCTGCTCCTGCTTCGTTAATGAAACCTAATTAGCCCCGCGCCGGTTCCCATAGCGACGGCGTGCAGCGGCGCTGCTGCATCCCCAGCCGGGAAATTTCCTCTCGGCCGCCTCGGAGGCCGAAAAGCCCCTCCGGGAGGGAGCCGGGGGATGCAGCGCGTCCCCCCCCCCGGGCAATGCGCTCAGGGAAGCCCTTCGCGATCGCAGCCCGCGGAGGGCAGAGAACGGCCAACTCGGTGCACGTAACGAGGCCTGCCGAGGAGCCCCCCACCGGGAGCACGGCCCGCGGGAGATTCCTGGCAGCCTTTGGCCGCTCGACCGGCACGGCCTATTTTTAGGGCCGGGCTAAAACACGAGGCGGCTATTTTTAGCCGGCCGCTTTGTAAACACCTTTCGACTTCCTTTCGGATGGGCTTTTCTCGGATGCGGGCGCGCGGGAGCTGCGGCGCCGGGAGCTGCCCCGTCTCCCCGAATCCTCCCGGAAAACCGGGCCCCGTTCGTGCAGCCGGAGCTGGAGCCGCCCCAGCACAAGCTGCAACACGGGAAATTCCCGTTGGAGAGATTTATTTTTCCCCCCAATGCGAGTGGTCAAACCTTGCAACAGAGGCTGGAGAAGGCGGCTCCATCCCCGGAGCGATGGAAACCTTGGCGGGATGCGGCCCTGAGCCAGACGTCCCCCCCATCAGCTGTGCCCCAATAACCCCCTTAGCCCTGCACCGGCCAAAGTGCCAAAAAATTCACCCCCTCCTGGTCCCCCTTCTTTTCTCCCTGGTCTTCTCCAGGCCATGGAAATAAATCCGAGTCCAGAGTGCCCGGATTTGAGGTGGAGCAGCCCCAAAGCGAGCTGGCGGCTCCCCGCTAGCGGCTCTCCAAGCCTTTCCTTGCTTTTCCCGCAGGCTTTCTCCCCGGCTCCCGCAGTGCGGGAAAATGCCGGCGGGAAAAAGCCCTTTCCCGGGATGGGAAAAGCGCCCGCCGCCACAGCACCGCCACCGTTCCCGCGCCTCCCTGGCCGCTTCCCCTTTCTCGCCACGGCCCAGCTCCGAGTCGTCAAAACCCAGGACTTTCTCCCCATTTTCCCGTGACTTCGGAAACAGGCAGAAGTCCCGAGTCCGGAGCCGGCACCTGCTCCCGGCTGGGGGCTCGCGGGCGATTTGGCAGCACCCCAAGCCCGGAGCCAGCACGGGGCCCTGAAAATGGGGCTTTTCCCTGCTTTTTTGGCCTCCGGCCACTGGTTGGAGCTGCGAGGACACGCAGGGGATGTTTATTAAAAACGCAGTCGAATATTAATCGCTGAGGGGAGGCAGGAGGAGGCTGGTTGCGATGGATCACGCTCCTGGGCTGGGCTTGCGAGGCCGCCTGCCTCGGCCGCCCAGGCTGAGACCGCGCACACATCGGTTCACGTAACAGCACCGCGGATGTCAACCGCAAGCCCCGGGATTCGGCGTCGCGGGGGAAAAATGAGCTGGCCCTGGCTCCGCTGCCCGGATCCGACCCCTCTTCCCGGCGCAGATCCCGCTAGAGGGAGCCGGGACACAGCGAGAGCCGCCGGCTCCAGGGGGACGGTCCCCTGCCCCGGGGAGCATCCAGCGGCGAGGCAGGGATTTAAAGACCAGGCACCGCCGGAGCCAGACAGGGAGATGCATGGAGGGAACATCCCGCTGGCAGGAGGATTAATGAACGAAACCGTCTAATTTGGCTGACTCCGGCAAGGCCGAGGCGAGCCGGGAAAAACCGCGCCGGAGATAGCGAGGGGTCAGCTCGTCCCAGGCTGCCTCTCTCCCGACCGCCGACGGCCTCCGTCACGACGTGCCCTCGAGGGTGATAAGCCGTGTTCTTGCCCGAAGGTCTTGTTCAGCCCCAAATAACCCTCCCCGAGCGAAGTGGATATTCCTGTCGCGGCGCTTGGCCTCCGCTTTCCGCCCCAGGGACGGGCAGCGATTTGCCGGATCAGGCACCAAACCCTCCTCGGGATACCCCAGCCCCGGTTTTCCCAAAGCAGCTGCCCCCATCCCAGGAAAATTCCTGATTTTGTGGCCAAATCAGGGAGCAAACGCCCGGCTGCTCGCTGCCCCGCCGTGATCCCCCCCCTTGCATCCCCCCAGCCAGCAAAACTTGCAAAAAAGCAAGGAAAAATCCCGGGCCGGGCTCTGCGTGTTGCTGGCCTGCAACTACAACTGCTGGATTTTGACCTCGACTCGCTTTCCCAAGGAAAAGCTCCTTTCTGCCCGGAGTTTCTCAGGCGAATTCGAAGGCCAGAGGAGGATTTTTTTTCTGGAGGAAAGTCTGAGGTTAATTAAACGAGCCGTTTATAGGGCTGGTGGTTAGTAATGATGTGGCCGACGTTAAACCTAAAGAGCTTGGACGATGCTGTTACATCCAATTCCCTGTTTCCTCAATCGCTCGGTTTCTGGCAGGAAAATCACTCGGAAAAATCACATTAACTCCTCTCGGGATGGTTTTTACCCATAAGGTTTGATTAGGTTTTGTATAGCTTTCAAGGCAAACCGATACGACCCGCCCAGCCCGCCGCTGGCCCGTCGCCTGGGGATGAATTTCCCATCGTAGCGAGAAGCCGGAGCGAGACGGCAGCGGCGGCGTGCGGTTGCCGTCTCCTTTCCCGCGAGGCCGCCGAGGCCTTTCCCGCGTTATTTGTCCCACAAATGCCCTGAGATTTCCGTGCGTTGGAAAAGATGCCCCTTGAGCCGAGCTGTTCCCGGCCTTCCCTGTCTCGGGGACGTTGCATCCCCGGGATTTCTGGGATTGAATCCCTATTGCAATGCAATTCTTCAAAATCCTTCCCCTCTCCTATTCTGACCGCAATGCATGAAACGCGACTGCTTAGCAAAGTCTCTGCTCGTGCAGAGTTTGCCGTCCGCTGGGAAAGCGGATTTGCGGCCATGGGAGCTGCTATTCCTGTGCATCCCGCGAGCGGGAAGAGACGCCGTCCCTGGAGGCAGTGAGGCTCCGATGACGTTCAAGAGGCAAACCTAAATAAAACACGAAAAAATAGCTCACTGGCCAGACTCATCCCTGATGCGAAGAACGGGATTAACGCAAGGTCCGAGGGACCACGCGGCCCTCCCGGGCTGACGGGAAAAGGCCACGGAAAACCCCAGTTAGACACCGAGCCCCAGTTTGGACAGTGGGATGCGACCGGAGGGCCTGCAGCGAACGTGGGGATGAACCGATGGGTGCAGCCAGCAGAATGATGCTGGGCAGTGACGGAGCCAGGACTCTGCAGACAGCGATGCCGGGTGGCAAAGGGAGCCTGCCCGGGCGATGAATCGGGAAGAGCCCATGGGACAGGGCTTCAGTGAAGGCAAAATATTCACTAGCCACGGACACGGCCTAAGATGGTCTTCCAGTTCCAAGAGTTGGTCTGCTGGACGCCAGGCACCAGCCAAGGGCTGACTTGGATCTGCCATGTACTGGCCACCTCCATCCCCAGGTACCGGCCACCTCCATTCTTGGTACCAGCCGCCTCCATCCCTGGTACCAGCCACCTCCATCCCTAGGTACCAGCCACCTCCATTCTTGGTACCAGACACCTCCGTCCATGGTTACCAGCCACTTCCATCCCTGGTACCCGCCACCTCCATTCCCAGGTACCAGCCACTGCAATACCCAGGTACCAGCTGCCTCCATCCTTGAGAACCGGTCACCTCCACCTCTGGTACCAGCTACCTGCATCCCTGGTACCAGACACCTCCTTCCCTAGTACCGACACCTCCAGCCCCTGGTACCAGCCGCCTCCATCCCTGGTACCAGACACCTCCATCCATAAGTATCAGCCACCTCCATCCCTGGTACCAGACACCTCCATCCATAAGTATCGGCCAACTCCATCCCTGGTACCAGCCGCCTCCATCCATGGTTACCAGCCACCTCCATCCCCAGGTACCGGCCACCTCCATTCCTGGATACCAGCCACCTCCATCCCTGGTACCAGCCACTGTAATACCCAGGTACAAGCTGCCTCCATCCTTGGGAACCAGTCACCTCCATCCCTGGTACCAGCTGCCTCCATCTCTGGTACCAGACACCTCCATCCCCTGGTACCAGCCACCTCCATCCCTGGTACCAGCCACCTCCATGTCTGGTACCAGCCACTGCAATACCCAGGTACCAGCCACCTCCATCCAGAGGTACCAGCCACCTCCATCCCTGGTACCAGCCACCTCCATCCATCCCCAGGAACACCAGGCCCTGTATCCCAGGAAAAACCTCTGCCACTGCCAGGGCAACGACAGGCCGCGTGAGCTGCTGCGGAAAGCAGCGGGAGAGGCCCCGAGCCGGGGCCGGCGAGACGACACACGACATCACCCAGGCCCTCGCTCTCCACTCAGAGACGCCATCCGTCCCCCTCCGGGCTGCTTGCTGTTCTCCCATGGGTAAGGAAAGTCCAAGCCACTTTCCAGGCCGTACCGTCTTTAAAGGAAATAAGAGCATAAATCAGCAGCGCTGATTCAACCCCGCTGCAGTTACTAATAATACTCCCGTGTTTACCCGCAGCCCGCAGGCAGTACGTGTTTGCTTTCGCCTCAGCCGGGGTTTTTCCCAGGCTCCCAGGCTGCAAAGGAGCTTTGCTTGTGTGCAGAGATGCTCCCATGTAGAAAACCGGCGGCAAAGCCACCTCCCGCCCGGAGCGGAGAGGGAGGAGGAGGAGGGCTGCTTCGGCCCCCGCGCCGGGAGGATGCCCCGATCCCTCTGCCAAAGCATCGATTAGTATTATTAACCTATTTTTCTTGTTTTGAGCTCATTTCGAAGGGGATGCCTGCGTTGCGGCCAGGCTTTATCTGGCAGCTCCAGGGCTCCGAGCAAATCACTTCCTCCCGGAGCCGCCGCGGGGAGGGCGGGCGGGAGGGGAGGGCTTAGCCGGCCTTTCCCTTCTTCGACTCCTGGGTTCGGGTGATTCATCCCGCAAGGCTCTCGCAGCCGGGAGGACGCAGCCTGGCTCCAATGCTGCTTTTTTAGTGCGTGCGAAAAAAATAAAAAAGAAAAAAAAACTGAAGGAGCCGGAGCAACTTTTGCACAGCCACGAGGGCATGGTGATGGGCTCTGCCCCCCGCGCGAGCGGTTTGCGCTTGAATGCGGCCCCGCTCCGCCAGAGACCGGGCGCAACTCGCTGCACTTGTGCCCCCCCGCCGCCACCGCCGTCCCCCTCGCCTCCCGCGGGAAAGCGCGCTGGAGCGGCTGCCGGGGCGCCCGAGGGTTAAAAGCGCGCGGCGGGGGGCGCGGGGCCCCCGCCGAGCCCTCCGACAGCTTTCGCCAAATATGGAAGGTTTTCGCCTCGAGTCGGAGCCGCGCAGGCCAAGAGCGCTGCTTTCCAGATGCTGAGGTCACGCAGCGCCAGCGCGGCCGCGCTCCCCCCGCCGCCGCTCCGCCGCCCGGCCCCGGCATCTCCGGGCGCAGCCCCCGGCCCGCCGCCGCAGCACCCCGGCAGTGGCTGCCGGTGGGAGGTGGCAGGACCCGGCGATGGAGGAGATGACTCCCGGCGAGGAGCTTGCGAGGAAACGCTGCGCAGCGAGGAGGGTCCTGGACCGGCACCCAGCGGGCCGTGGACAACCAGGAGGTGATGGGCATCCAGGAGGCCACGGGCACCCAGGAGTGATGGGCACCCAGGAGTCATGGACACCCAGGAGCTGAGGGGCACCCAGAAATCCATGGGCACCCAGGAATCAACGGGCTCACAGGATTAGATGGGCACCAAGGAGTCCGTGGACACCAGGAGTCCATGGGCACCAGGAGTCCATGGGCACCCAGAAGGCCACAGGCACCCAGGAGCTGATGGGCACCCTGAGTCCATGGACACCTAGGAGCCAATGGGCACCAGGAGCTGATGGACACCCAGGAGCCGATGGACATGAGTCATTCGCGGACATCTAGGAGCCCATGGACACCCAGGAGTCCACAGCACCCAGGAACTGATTGGGCACCACGAGTCCGTGGACACCTAGGAGCCAATGGGCCCCAAGGAGCTGATGGACGCCATGGGTCCATTGACACCCAAGATCCGATGCACACCCAGGAACTGATGGGCACCGGAAGTCCATGGACACCCAGGAGTCCGTGGACACCCAGGGGCTGATGGGCACCAGAAGTCAATGGACACCTAGGAGCCAATGGACACGAGGAGTTGATGGACATCTAGGAGCCAATGGACACCCAGGAGGCCACAGGCACCCAGGAGCTGATGGACACCACAAGTCCATGGACATCTAAGAGCCGATGAGCACCAAAGAGTCCATGGATACCTAGGAGTCCATGGGCACTCAGAAGTCCATGGACACTCAGGAGCTGATGGGCACCCAGGAGCTCACAGGCGCCCTAGAGCCAGGAGCCCCGAACAGCCCGTGTTGTCCTCCTGCCCGGGGCTCGCTCCCGGCTCCCCGTGGCCCCGGCTGGGGCCGTGTCCCTTGCAGCACTGCGCCTGCAACCTCAGCGGGAGACCTGCCCTTTTCACCCCATCCCTACCTCCAACCCCTCCAGCGCTCAGTGTCCCCGAGGGCTTCCCCGGGCCCCGCAGCACCCCAGGAGCACCCCAAGGCACCATAGGGCCCCCTCTTCCCAGCACGGCTGCCAAAGTGGGCCAGGGGCCAGGACGGAGGGTGTCAGTGCCACCGGCACCCCGCGGAGAGGACCTGGAGCCCTGCCAGGCCCGTCCACTGCACGGGGTGGCCGGAGGTGACTCCTTCCCTTTGGTGGCACCGTGCTGGCGCCACGGGGGCCGAGCCGCCCCCAGCCCCGCACCTCCGCTCCCCTCCGCAGGGCTGGGTCTGGGGCATCTACTGACCTGCGCGGGATGCAAACGGCCGGGTGACGACCCCCGTCTCTGGTCACCGAGGCTCTGAGCCATCTATATCCCATCTCACCGGGGTTTTGGAGACCACGGGCGAGAGGGAAAGGCACGGCCGCGTCCCCCCGCGGGCAGCGGCGCATGCTGCCCGCGCCCCTATCGATAGCCGCGGGATTTTCTGCGGAGGGGGTCGGGATGAAACCCTTAAAAAAAGAAAGAAGAAGGATGCCAAAGGGGGGCAGGCCGCCTAGTCTCCTGCTCGCCCGGCTAAAAAAAGCAGGAAACCATATCCCGGGCCTGGAGATGCCAATCTGCTCATGCAAACAACTCCCTGCTTGTTTTCTTTGGAGAGCACCAGCGGGAACGTGCGTTCGCAAATAGAAACCTTGCCGCCCTGCCAGGGAAATATTAACCAGTCACACAGCTGGGCTGCTGCGGCGGCGGCTACTCGGTGCCGGCAGCCCGTGAGGAAGAGCCCAGCGAGCCTTCGGCTTCGCCCCGGCCGCGCGAGCCACCCGCCTCGGCCGTGCCCAGGTCTCCGTTGAGAAGGGACGTGGCGCTGGAGATGGCCGAGCCACCCCGAGCACGTCTTCCCCGTCGGGGCTGCCCCAAAGCCTTCGGCACCCGCCCGGGCGTCCCCCCCCGGGCCGCCCCGCGCCTTTCCCCGCGTCCCCCGGAAGACGACACGCGAGCTGCTTTCCTCTCCCGTTTTCCAGCAGTGACCGCCGGGAGTTTGCAAGAAGTGCAAGTTGCTGGAATATTTTTACACAGATGCTGATTTTCGCTCTCGCTCCGATTGGCCAGGCCGCGGTTCCCAAAGACCCAAAAGCAAACACGCTATTTATAGAGAGAGTTCATTTACTGTAGCCATTCCCTTTGAAATTCCTCACCCATCTTCTCCATGGCAACCAAGAGAGCCCAGCGAAACAGCCCCACGGGGACCAAACATCAGAGCTTTAAAAAGAGTCATGCTGGGGGGGAGCAGGGGGTGGAAATGGCTGATTTTCTTCTCCGGACACATCCCGGCCTGATCCAGCTGGCCTGCAACCACCACAGTGGGAAACACAATGTACTTGCTTCCACGGGCCCTGTCCATGCAAGCTGGGCTTGACACCTTCAGGATCAAATGTCCTGGAAGATGATGGTGCCCTCCTCTAAGACCATGCCCGTATGGCCAGAGCAGGGCCTGTTGCTTTGGGTGGATGGATGGAGATGGATGAGTGGATGGAGATGGGTGGATGGATGGAGATGGGTGGGTGGAGATGGATGGGCAGATGGATGGAGATGGGTAGGTGGAGATGGATGGGTGGAGACGGATGGGCGGATGGATGGAGATGGGTGGGTGGATGGATGGAGATGGGTGGGTGGATGGAGATGGATGGGTGAAGATGGATGGGTGGATAGAGGGAGATGGGTGGATGGAGGGAGATGGGTGGATGGAAGGAAGGAAGTCTCTTCCCTCACAGGCAGGAGACAAGGCACTGAGGGTGAGCTAAGGATCTGCTGGACACCAGTCTCTCTGCATGTAGAGGAAACCTCAAGGAGAATGGGAAGAAACTCTGCATGGACCAAATCCCAGTGCTGTCAGAGTTGTCCCCATTGCATCTGTCCTTTACGTGACAGGCATCACCTTATCTACTCCACAGACCAAACTGGAAAAGCAATCAGAAACATCTCCGTGCATCTGAGCTGAGGAGAAATCCCTGCTCCAGCTATGAAGCTGCCACTGGTTTTGCTGGTGGGAGCTACCTGATCAGGACCAAGCCCAGATGCTCCTCACGCAGAGGTGGGTCTGCGCTGGGGTGGATGGCAGGACCCCCCGGATGGATGGCCATGGGGAGATGGAGAGCTGAGATCCCCATGCATCTCCTTTCTATTCCGCCTCATCGCAAAGAGCCTACGGGAATGCTTTGGGAACGCTCTTCAAAAATGCACCAAGTCCCATCAACCCGCTACCAGCACCACGACCAGAAGCTGCAGAAACAAGCCGCTTCCCATGGGAGGACAACGGTGAGCTAGGACCAGTGCCACCTTCTCCAAGCCGAGGCTTTGGGGCAGATGGGGCCCGTGCAGAGAGGAGCCGCGGGAACCCACGAAACGCCGAACGCCATGGCCACGCACGGAAAAGCCCAGACACGCAGCTCCGTAGGCGCACGCGAGCGCGGCGAGGCGGCGGGCGGGCTGCCCAGAAATGCACAGCAGCCCGTGCATGTGAGCACACGCACGGTGCCGGCGCGGCTCTGCACTGCGGGGTGCAAATTCACGCCGGTTTTGGGGAGCAGACCCCTTTTCCGGAGCCATGCAAGCCTGCAAAAAGGCACCATCTGGCTCCGCAAAATAAAAACATCCCTGATCATTAAGCCGGGAAGAACCAGGCTGGGGGCAACCAGCATGCAGAAAATTTTGGAGCCCAGCCCCGTGCAGGACTTGGAAAAGCTGCTCCGAAGCACGTGGCTACAACCAGCCGGAGCATCGCTTTGCCCGCACGGAAAAAGCCCCCGAAAGCCCCAAATGCAGCGAAACCACCCGTTTGCAAAGGGCTTTCGCCGTGGGCCGTGCGACGGCGGAGCTGCCGGCATCTGCAAAATCCAGCCCCAAATGCGGCCCGCTCAGCCGGCCCGCCCCCGAAAGCCCGGAATAACGGGAATATTGGTGGCGGCGGTAAAAATAGGCAGCCGGGATGTGCCGGAGGCGGGGGGCTCTGCGCCGCAGTTTCCTGCAGGAGCCTCGACGGACAAATCCAGGGCGGTGGGAAAAGCCGATGCCCCCTCCCTGGCTCCTCATCCCCTTGGAATTAAAAAAAGGGCATTTAAACGAACCTGGGCTGCAGGGATTTCGTGCCCACGGATGGGGGGAATTTTTCTGCAAAAAAAAAGAAGGGTTTGGGCTTCACTGCCAAGCTGCCACGAGGTTTGTCCTTGCTTTGCCGCAGCTCTGCCTTGCACGCGGTTCCTGTGCCGGCCGGCCCGGCTGGCGTATCCTAGTGGGAGTGCCCAAATCCCGAGGCTGGGATGAATTTGGCTCCGGCAGGGACAGAGGGACATCGGGAGCCTTCCCGGCTGCCCTCCCGGTCGTGCAAAGTGGGCTCCGGGCCTCCCTTCGTGACCGGCGGGCAGAGTTAAGGGGATTTTGGCAGCGGCAAAGATTTCCAGCCCCGCTGAAAAGTGCGAAAAGGCCCGGCCGCGTCCCAAAACCTGGTTTCTATGGAGACTTTGCAGCGAAAAAGCAGGGGGAAAGGGAATGGGGAGATAAATCTCGCTCAGATGCTAAACTGGGGCAAATACATGGACGGGCATCCGCAGGGCCGGATCCGGCGCAGCGCCGGGTGCGCTCCCGGCCCGCTGAGCCATCACCATGCCGGTCCAAGTCCTGGAAGCTTTTTTCCCCCTTTTTCTCCCCAAATCTGCACAAGTCATTTCAGCCCTCTCTGCTCAGGCTGCGGATCGCGGCGCTTTCCCGCGGGGCGGAGGCCGGGGGGGCGCAGCGGCGGCCGGCTCGGAGCGAGCTCGGAGGCGAGGCGTGCCGGCAGCCTCCACCCGGATTACGCCACGCCGGCCTTGTTTTCCTTTCCCAGCGAGACGAAACTTCGCCGGTGAGTGCGCGCCCGGCGATGGGAGGTGTCGGAAACGGCGCTGCCGGCGGAGGAGGGAGGCGGAGGGCCCTAAACCCGCCGGGCTGCGGGGAGATGCTCCCCGCCCCACCGCTTTGGGGCTGAAAAAGGTTATTTCTGCCAAGCCGCCGCGGAGACGGGATGCTCCGAGCGCAGGATGCCGGGGCCGGCTGTTGAACCGCGGCCGCGGAGGCGTGGGACCGCCGTCCCCAGGGATGCTCCGGCGGGAGCCGGGCCCAGCCGGCGCTTCCGCCAGGGCTTAGCAAAGCCCCGATGCAACGAGTTGCCCGGCCGGTCCCTGCCGCCCCGCGAATCCCCCGAGCTCGATCTCCCGGCGCTCGTGTAAGCAGTCGCCTCCGTTTTCTGCTGGAAGCAAGGGGGGAAATAAAAAATAAAGGATCATGTCTTATCCGTAGGGCACGGAGCACGTAAATCCGCCGTCGGAGCCAGCAACGCCGGTGCCAAGTTATATCCGGTGTCGGGCGCCCGTAAAGGAAGCAGCTCCCTTGCAGCGCTCGGCTCCCCCCGGCCGAGGCAAAACCTCCCCGCTCCGCTCTCCAATAAATCAGGGAGGAATAAAATCCTGGTTCTGTGACGGCCGCGGCACCGAGGAAGCCGGCCGGCAGGAGAGGCGATGCAAAGATATGGCTCAACCGTTGCCCTTAAAAGGGAAAATTCGCCCCGTCGGCGCCGGGGCCGGCGGGCGTGGGGTGCGGGCAAGCGCCCCGCTTTTTCCAGGCGAAAACCACCTGCGGAGCTGGGTTTCGGCCGAGAGAGGCCGATGCAAGCCGGGAAGCCGAGCCGGGCCAGGAGGGAGATGCCGAGACCTCAAGCTACCTTAAACCAGCGGCGTTGCCCTGATGCAGCCGGAAAATCCCGCCGGGACACGGCTGGGAGCACCGGCGAGCCGGAGCGGCCGTTCCCACGCCGGGAGCATCACTGGGTGCCCAGAGCACCGAACGGGATGCTACGGCGTGTTTCGAGGCCGCGATTTTCCCTTCCGGCTCCTCTTCCCCGCCGTCAGCTCCGACTTTTTCTTGCAAACGCGGGAGAAAACCCCAAGTCTTTCCCGCGCGCCTGCAGCGCGGTTGGGCGCTCGGCCGGCCCCGCTCCCTCCCACCCCCCGGCACGATTCGGGGTGCCCCATGCATGGAAAACGGGGAAAAACGGGCCTGTTGCCCCCCCCGGCTGCACTCCCCAGGCCTGACCCCAAGGTGCAATCCGGAAAGCGCCCTGGGCCCCATTCGGAGATGCCCGTTGGGATGCTGGCCTCGCCGGAAAAACCTCCCTGCTCCGCGGGAATGGGTATTTCTGGCCTCCGCCGGGGCCGCTGCAGCCCACGGGGCTTCGTGACGAGTTATTAAAAGCCGCCGTGGGTGAGCGGAGCAGCCGGGGCCGGCGCCGCGCGGGAGGAGGTGGCAGTGCTGCTTCTGCGTCCGCAGCTGCGGGGAGGAAAGCAAAGCGCCCGGGAAAGCAGGGCGCGAGAAAGTCTCCACTCCGAGGAGCTCCCAAAACGCCGGGGAAACGGGGATGGGCGGAAAAAACGCCGATGCGGCGAAACCCCCAGGGGAAAGTGCACAAAATCCAGCTGGGAGGAAAGACCCTGAAACAAAAGTTGAACGATTGCACGAGCCGGAGGCAAAACCGGCGGTGGTGGTGGTGGGGGGGGACCATCGTTAGGCAACGCGTTTCCGCCGGGATGCACGTGGCCTTCGGCCTCGGCGACCCGAGGGCGCAAGAGGTGGCCGCAGATACTCAAACGCCTGCAAATTCCCCCAGGCTGCCGGGAAAGAGGGTTTCCCCAAACCCCCCCAAAACGTGAGGCTGCGCTCTGCAGCCCCGAAGCTGCAGAAGTAGGTACCCACCAGCCCGGGCGCTGCCGGAATCAACCTCCGCATTAATTACCGCAAAAACGGGATAAAACCTTAAATTGCAACACGCAAAACGGGAAAAAGCCCGCTTCCGGGGGAACTCGCTCCCAGAGCCCCAAGAACCCCCCGGAAAAGGCCGGACTCCCCCCTCGGCCATCGCCGGGAGGGAAAAGCCAGGAGGACGCGAGGGCTTCTGGTGGGAAGCACCCCTGGAGGCACCTGGGGAGAGACGGGGCACTTACCACCTGCGGCTTGCTGCGGGGGGCCGGCGCGGCGCCGTGGTCCTCCGGCTGCCGCGGGCATCGCGGGAGCTTGGGCTCGGCGGCGGTGGGCGTCGCGGGCGAGGAGCGGGGCGCGTCCGCCGTGCCGGGGGGCGAGGAGTCACCTGAGTTGAGGGCCAACATGTACCGCTTGGTGACGTCTTCCAAGGAGGGCGGCTGGAGGGCAGGGAGGGACTTGACGGGCAGCCGGGACGGCTCCGGTGCGGACACGGGGATGCCGGGGTGCAGGGAGGCGCGAGGCTCGGCTCCGGAGATGGGGACGAAGGTGGCGGGTTCGCTGGTGTGCCGGACGTGCTTGGAGGGCGGCCGGGCCTTGCCGAAGGCGCCGGGCGCCGGAGCCGAGGAGGACGGCGGGCGGTTCTCCTGGTGGGCCGCCCGGTTGGTGCGTTTCTTGGAGCTGCGCCTGAGCACGCGGGGAGACAAGACCTCGGCGAGCTTGGGGTCGAAGCCGTAGCCGCGGCCGGCCTCGCCGGAGCTGCTGCGCTCGGCCGGCTTGGCGGCCTCCTGGTCGGCCCGTTGCTCCGAGAGGATGGGCTCGCTGCTGGACGGCGGGATGCTCGGCTCCATCTCGCTGATGGCCTCGCCGGGGCCCTCGAAGCCGGCGCTGGCCAGCTGGCCCCGGCGGCTGGGGTCGCTGAAGGACTTCTTCTTGATGGTCTTGCCGTTGCCCTTCTCGTCGATGACTTTGTCCATGGCCCCGGGCTGGCTGACGATGTTCTTGATGACGGTGCTGTAATCCCGCAGGCCGTCGCTGCACACGGACAGGTCGCTGGCCGCGCTGCCCGCGTACTCGCACAGCGAGACGGCCGAGGGCTCGGGCATGCCCGCCTTGGCGCCCAGCGAGCCCAGGAGGTTGCTGTCGACGGAGAAGTTGCTGTCCTCCTCTGCGACGGGGCAGCGCCGGTGGGGCATGGGGTCGCTCAGCGAGCGGTAGGCTTCTCCGTTGGACTCGCTGTTGCTGCCGCCGCTGGAGTCGGACCCGTTGGTGCCCACGGAGGGGAATTTCCTCCGGCGCCGCATGGTGCTCGGGGTCGCGGGCGCCTCGGAGGACGCTTGGGCCATGAGTTTGCCGGCTGGAGCGTCCTCCACGGGCGCGACGTCGTGGTACAGCCGAGCGGGCAGAGGCATTTCACCGCTGTTGGCTCGAAGAGCCTCGCTGTCTCCCGCGGCGCCGTCAGGCAACTTCCAGGCCGCCACGGCCTGATGCAGATCCTTGAAGGCCACCGCGGCGGGCCCCGGCTCCGGCTCCGTGACGATGCCCTCGTCCATCAGGCTCGACTCGTGACCTGAGAGCTCTTCCACGGACTTCCTGCGAGAGAGGTTCTCCTCGGACTCCGTTTCCTTCAAACACCGCTTGCTCTCCGTCCTCGCTGGGATGGAGGCGTCCGCTCCCCTCGTGGCTTCTGCAAACTCCCCGGCGCCTTCCACACCTCCGCTGTCCTTCTGCTCCGCCGCGAAGCCGTAGTCCTGCTGGCGACCGATCCTGCTGATCTTCTCAAAGACTTGCCGCGCCTCCTGGATGTACTGGTCCTGGATGACCACGGGGAGCACGTCGTCGTCTCCCCTCCGCCCGCCGTCGCCGTCCGAAGCCGCCCCGTCGTGGTTGCCGGTGCTGGCCAGGAGCAGCTCGGAGGAGCTCTGCTTCATGCTGCTCTGCAGGAAGAGCCGGCGCGTCCCGGACTTCTCCGAGCAGGTGAACGACTTGGCGCGCCGCAACGTGGCCGTGAGGTCCTTGAGGGTGGGCCGCTCGCCCGGCGCCCACCGGGCCGGCGACTGAGCCCCGTGGCGGCCCCGGCTTGTCAGGGGGTGGCCGGCCGGGCCGGGGCAGCTTTCGTACCTGCCGCCGCCGAGGGTTGCCTCCTCCGGGAGCCCGATCCTCACCCCTTTCTTCTTCACCTTCAGCTCCGAGAGGTCTGACTTGAGGAAGCTGAGGAGAGTCAGCGTCTCGGTGGCAATGTCGGGGTTGGACAAGGACTTGCGGTGTTTGGCTCTATCCCCCTCCGGCCCGGGCTGCCGCAGGCTCTCGCTTGCAAAGTCCTGCTTCGCCTTGGCCATGCCCAGGGGCAGCTTGGGGCGGACGCGGACCTGGGGCTGCCCCCGCGCCAGGCCGTCGCTCGGCCCGAAGCTGGGCGACCGGTACACGCCGTAGCCCACCTGGAAAGCCCGGCTCGGGTTGGGCCAGCACGCCCCGACGTGCTCTTCCTCCTTCAGCGTCTCCGTGCTGGAGTAGCGGCTGCTGCTCCGCGACCCGCAGGGGCTGGCCGCGAAGGGCAGGAGGTTCACCTTGGAGACGCGGGCCACCACGGGCACGGGGGCCACCGCCGCCGCCGCGTAGCGGGGGGCCGCCGCGCCGCCCTCCGGGCCGCC
>PTFA01000001.1:14830345-14878351 GCA_003342895.1 Casuarius casuarius | reverse complement strand
GGGTGCATTGGGGGAGTATGCAACAGCTGGACTGGTGGGGAACGGGTCGCTAACAGCTGGATCAGACAGGGCAACAGCTGGGTTGGGTGGTGATGCTGCAAACAGCTGGGCTGCAATAGTGTCTGCAAGCAGCTGGATTGGTGGGCAGCGAGTCTCTAACAGCTGGATCAGATGAGGTGGCAACAGCTGGATTGGTTGGTGGCACTGCAAACAGCTGGATTTCAGTAGCTTCTGCAAACAGCTGGATTGCAGGCGGKTGAACCTCTGGGGGTCTGGAGTAGGCGTGCCCCCGGGTGCCAACAGCCTCAGGGAAGGCGATGGAGGGGGGGGATCTCCTGTGCAAACAGCTGGATGTCACAGGCRGAGCCCCCCCCCACTGCAAACAGCTGGAGGGAGCGGGGCGGGGGTCCACTGCAGCGGCCGGGGTCTGGCTGAGTGCCAAACAGCAGGATTGCGTGGGGCTGGGGTGCTCCCAAATGCAAACAGCTGGATTGCCGCAGCTGCAGGAACACCCCCCCCCCCCGCCCACAGCTGGATGGCCCGCGGGAGGGCTTGTGCGCGTAGCTGCACCGAACACGGAGCTGCAAACGGCCGGATTTTGGGGCAGGGTCTCGCGGCGGCGGCGAGCAGCTGGCTGGCGGCGAGGGGCTGGGCCGGGCGGCATGAAAACAGCCGCGTTTGCAGCGGGGAGAGCAGCGGCAGGCGATGCCTTCGGTACTTATTAACGAGGCAGTAAAAGCCCTGGCRCTTCCTGCGCGCGGCTATTAAGGTGCAATAATTAAAGGCATCCGGGGGACACGGCGGGTGTGAAAGGGCCCAGGGATGCCAAAACCGCGTGGGACCGCGATAAGGCTCATTTTCCCTTTGAAATTATTCTCCTCCATCCTTTTTTAGCCAGATGCTCCCTGGCATCGTGTCGTCGTGGAGGATCCGGCTGGATCCCAGCGCTGCCCATCCAGCTGCAGGGGGGTTTCGGGCAGAGGAGCCGGGCCTGGCTGCTGGGAAGTGGAGCGAGCTGGGTGAGTGCTCAGCCCACGTTGCGCCGGGATGCTGCAGCCGGGCTGGATRCTGCCGCTGGCTGCCCCGGACAATGCGGGCTTTCATCGATCCGGGCMGGAGCCCGCGGCCAAGGCGAGCGGCGGCACTGCAGGGGAGCGAGGCGCTGGCAGGAGCGGCCCCGAATATTTGCAGCCGCAGTCAGTCTGGAGCCGTCCCTCTGCTCCGTGGGCTCCCCGGGCTGGGCCGAGGATGGCTCTGTGCCCCGGTGAAATTCCCGGCTCTGTCAGCTGCCCCCGGGGAAGCGGAAATTGGGGGAAAAAAAGCTGTCTGGTCCCRGAGCAGAGCAGAAAACGCCCTGTGCAAACAAGCACAGCAGGCTTCGGCGGGAGCCCAGGGCTTTCCCCGGCGCTGCAGCAAGCCTGCTGGGTGCTGGGGCTGTACGGGAGGAAACGTGGCTGAGAACGGACACAACTCACTCCAGCGATGAGCTACCAGCAAGCTGCTGCCCTGCCCCGGGGCTGCCCTCCCCGGGGGCAAGCTCTGCCGAGGGTGAACCAGTGCATCCCCCCGCCTCCTCACCCCGCAGGTGCCCTTGCAGGTCCCCAAGGTGAGCATGTCGTGCCCAGCCGTCCCGCCGCGGGGACACTGTAAATAGTGTGAGAAGCGCGAAAGAAAAGCGCCGCCGTGGCTGCCCGCCAGCCCCCAACCCCTCCGCTCCGCRCGGCGGCGGGTCCCGCCGGGCGCGGGACGGCTGGGCAGCGGTGCGTCGAGCCCAGCCCGGCGTTATCCGGAATAAGCCAGAGCCGAGATGACGTTTTGGGGGCCGAGCAGGGCTCTGAGAAGCCAAACCAGAGACATCCGGGGACAGAAAGACTTTGTGACCCCGGTTTTAAGCTGCCCGAGGAGATGAGCAGCTTGCAGACCGGCCGCCCACTGCTTGCGAAACCGGAGGGCTTCTGGCTTTCGTTATACGAAAGCAGCCGTGGGGTCTTATCGCAGCAACCTGTAAAACGCTCCAGCTTTTGGGAATTTCCCATTGTTTCCTGCTTCCTTTGAAGCCATCCGGGTCACGGGTGGCTGTTCTGGCCGAACGCAGTCGTTGCGAGAAAGCCAGCGACGTCTGGAAGTGAATCAAATGGGGGCTTAGTCCTTTCCCCGCCGCCTCCTTCCCTCTCATTATACGATAATTTGCACGGGTCTTTTGGCAGCGTGGGCAGCGCTTGGGATAATCAAAAGAAATTTCCTCCCGGAGATGTCATCCGTAATTATGGACGGGCAAAGCACGGAGCTCTGAACCCCGTCCAAGCCGCGTTCGCAGCTCCGTGTGGCTCGGCCTGGTGGTTGCTGCTGCGTTGGCTTTCCGAGCAGCTCCGCGGCGCGAGATGCGACTCACCTTTCCCGTTCCGGCTTTGGATGGGCCCCAGCTTTCGCTTTGTGTCCCCTTGGCAGGGATCCCRGGAGAGCCACGCCGGGGTTAAGGCACGGAGCTCTGACTTGCTTCCCACCAGCAAATCTGCTCCGGAGAGGTCTAACCCCGAGCCGGCCGGTGCCACATCTGTGCCACCACGGCTTTCTTTGGAGATGTAGCCTGCAAACYGGCAGCTGGGGATGGGGTGCAATGCGCGGTGATGGATCTTCTGGGATCTTCCCTTTGGGACCTTTCCCTTCCACCTCCACTGACCACCAGTGATCTTGGGCTACCCAAGTTGTAGCTGGAGAAATGGGAGCTTCAAGCACAGCCATCGTTTTTACAACCCGTTTCACCTGTGCAGAAGGGAGATGGAGCTCCTCGGGGAAAACGCTTGGGCAAAGTTAATATCCGCAGCCCTGCGTCCTCCTCCGGCTCTCCCAAATTGAATTAATCCCCGGTAAAAAGGCCTGGCAGCTGTGGCTGAATTTGGCCTCGCGAGACATTTTGGCTGCCTGTTTTCTGCTCCTGCAGCTGGATGTTTCCAGTAATCACATTACGGGTGGTGGCAGGCGACCTTGGTGGCAGCCGTCTGCTTTCTGTGCCCGGGGCTGGACGCGGCTCTGCGCCCGCCTCGGGTGGCTGCACCTTCCTACGAGGTTTTTGCGTTCTTCCCAGCAGGTCGGCAGGACAGCGCGGATGGAGAAATGTGGGCCTCGCTGCCAGGGAGAGCCCAAAATGACCCGGTGAACATCCAGAGATGGTGAAGGAGGTTGCCCTGAGGACAAGGTGATGGGCAGCGGCTTTTTGGAGTCTTCCCCCAGGACCGGACCTGCTGGGGATCCTGCACCCTTCACACCTTGCCTTGGACTCCTTGCTAAGGTGAAAGATTCGGTAGAGACGGCTAATGATTAGGCGACATTTGATTTCACCTTCCTCTTGTTTTAACCATCTACCAGCAAAGTCTTCCCCGTGCCGCGCAGCTGAGGGTTTTGCTGTTGCACCCTCCCTAGACTTGGTCAAAGCAGCGGTGTTCTGGCTTGCTGCCCCAACACAAACACTGGCACCAAAAAGACAAACTTGTAGCAACTAATCAAATAAATATAAAGCCTTTCTAGCAGAAATACCGAAGGAACAGCTTTCTTTGGCAAGACTGCAATGAGCCCTGGAAACCAGAATTTCCCCGGGAAAYGGGTCAACGCGCTCAATGTGTGTTTGCAGCTGGCTACATTGCTCCTACTGCTCYGCTGGTTGTGCCACGCACAGACCCTGAGCCCTGCGATGTGCCCTGGGGTGCCTGGAGTGTTCACATGGGGGTGGCGAAGCGTGGGGCAAAGGATGGAGAGAAGGTCCATGGAGCAGCTGGAGACTRGGGTCTCGAATGACACCTGCACATGGGCAGCTAGGCTGATTTGGTGAGTCCCCGGATGGATTTGTTGGGCAGAGATGGTGTTGGGTGGAAAAGGTCTTGTCCCCCAAGCTCCATCCTGATGGTGCCCTCTGTCCCGTTGCCACACTTGGTGTTTGGCATCGATTATGATACTGATCCTACTGCCTGGGATGGAAGACCCAAGGGAGGAGAAGCCTTCTGGCTGCTGGACATTTGGGATGGAAGGAAGACATTTGGCACTAGGTTTAACCTTCCGCCCCCAGTGCAAGGAGCTTCGGATGAGTCCCAGGCCCGCATTTCAGGGGACCCAGCCCAAATTTCCTGCTGAGTCTGATGAAGTCCCTGTAGCCGACTGTGAGTCCAGAGAACCCATCCTGCCAGAGCTCTGTGGAAGCTGGGAAACTTTGCCTTTTCTGGGAATTTAGGAAAAAAAAAAACATTTATTTCAGTACAAGTGGGATCTAATCTACAAGTATCCGGCATCTCTRTGTCTCAGTGTTTCTCAAGAACTGTGTGTTTCAGCCCGTTTTCCTCTTGGACCTGCTTGCTTAGCGCCCAGCAGACGTCAGCAGTGAAGGATGGGGAGCTGATCCTCTCCTCCCTCAGCGCATAGGTGATTAAACTCTTTGCAGGCTTCCTTTCCTCTCACTGGCACACCCTGATGTGCCTTGGAGGCTCCGAGTCGCTTCCTCTCGTTGGTTTTCTTTGCTCTTAAGGCCTGAATGAATTATTTGTGGATTCAGGGATCCTGGCCATGTGTGTCATTTCTGTCCTAGGCAGAACCACCTTGCAGGTGTCTCCTGCAGCATCCCTCCATTCCCGTTTTTCATCCTTCTCCACTACTGCTCTGCAGGGTCAAGTTAATGAGAAGACACCAATGACTTTGGGCGTATTTTTAAGATGCCGGATCTTTAGGGGGTTGGTGAAGGTTTAATTTGGACACAACCTGGAGGGACCCTCAAGTGAGCTAAGCTAGGACCCCAGTGAGCCGTGAGCAGGGCTGGGGGAGCTGGCCATGAACCCAGCTGAGTGCCGAGGTCCCTCAGGGTGAGAAACCCACCCCAAGCCACCCCGCAGTGATTGCTGAGCTTGGCTGGCTGGGAAGACCCAGCAGGGAACCTGAGCACCCTCTCCCACCACGCCGGCTCCTCCGAAGCTCAGATGAACTGCCAAGATGAACAGCAGAGATAGGAAGGAGAAAGGCAGAGGGAAGCAATGGCCAAGTGCCACAGTCACCCTGGCAACTGTCCTCTTTTGGGGATGAGACCCCCGTATCTATGGGTTTTTGCAGCCAGCAAGCCCCAGGGCTTGGAGCTGGGACAYGCAGGGGTCCCATGAAGGAGATTTCCTAGGGGTGGGATTCACTCGGTGGCCTGCTTTGCTCTTGTCCACCTCCACTGCTATGAGGGTCTGCAAGAGGAAGATCGTTGGGTCTTACTACATCATTATTACAAATAYTGCACTTTCTCCTTTTGAGGACAGGGTTGGGGGTTTTGAATGGAAACATCTCTGGATTTGGCATGGGCGAGTGTAAATCAAACACCTCCAGGTTGGCCATCATCACTCRTTCAGCTCCTTCCCCATCCTTCCCCCATCCCATGCCAACACATCCCCTCCAGCCCTTCAGGATTTTCACCCCTCCGCAGTTCTTCCTGTCCCTGGAAGGCCGCAAGCTCCTGACACATGGATGTCATGAATGGCAATATATTGAATGACAATAAATTATAAATAGCCGTTGTCCCCATCCAGCAGGACGGGGCACTGTGGTGTGGAGCAGAGRTGCAATGAGGCATGGGGACCCAGCATCCCCATGCAGGTCCTGGGAGAATYGGGGTCTTCCAACAGTCCACGGAAAGGGTCCAGATACCAGGTAGTAAGAAAAATGAGTCCAAAAGCAAGTGGCCAGCCCCGGGGGAACTAAGCTGTGCAGAGTCACCTGGGCCGGTAGCCCATCTCTAACAGTGACCAGGATGGTCCAACTATGGGCATCCTCACCATTCTGCAAAAGACCCACCTCTCCTCATCCATGTTAAATCTGCTACCTGTCATGATGCCTCCAGAGGTGCTGGAGGTCTACTTGGGGTGTCCGTGCTCTCAGCAAGCTCRGCTGCACCAAAGGGTTTCTGGAGAGGAGCTGGGTGGGGGTGAGCATGGTCAGGGTGAAAATCTCYCTCTGCTACCCCAAAAGGGACAGTAGAAAACCAGCTGGGCTGCTTCCCCTTGCAGCGAGGGGTGCAGCCTCRTTAACCCTCATAGTGGGCTCTGGAGCTCCCTACGAAGCAGGGGCACCAGGCACATCCCAATCCCAGCCCATCCCAGAGCTCGGCTCTCCTCAGGGTGTGCACAGGCACTCGGCAGCAACACAGGCCACCGAACGTGTGCAGCTGGCGGTGGGAGCTGGCCRCGCTCCCAGCTCCCAAGGGTTGGTAGAGGAGCACACCGTGTCCCTTCARCTCGCTGCCTCCGGGCTCCTCTGCTGCCTCTGGTTTCCGGACTACGTCCGCAGAGACGGGTGAGGAGGTCAAAGCACACGATGCCTGCAGGTACCTCTGCTATTTCCCATCCGGGAAAGGATTTAAAATAACTTCCCCCCCAACTTGTTACAATTTCCTCGATCGTTTGTTTGCTTTGGCTGTTTTGCCAGTGGCAGAGCTCCAGCTGGAGAGATTTTCCTCYGGCAAAGCAATTGCCCCCGAGTCACAACCACGCGACAGCCGTGTCACCCACTCTCCTGGGGCCAGGGCTGCCGTGTCCTCCGCAGCCTGTGGGACCAGATGCCCGGCTCCCGGCCTTGGAGATGGGCCAGGGGAGAGAGGCTGCACTGCAGCCCGAAACAAATGCAAATATTGCTTCCCTTTTAGCTAAATACCTTGGGGTGGGAGATTGGGAGAGTCCTGGCGATGCTGGGGTGGGTGCAGATAGGTCATTTCAGCAGCTGATAATCACCTGCCTGGTCATTCCCCACCAGYTGGGTCTGATGTCTGGACTTAGCCAGAGCTCAGAGAAAGAGCTGGAGAACCTAAATGGGTTTAGGAAGCGTTAGCCTGATCCCRTATTACAAGGGCACAGCATTAATCAATGCCTGTCTTAGCACAGGCTGTGGGGCCATCGTTAGATGGAGCCAGGGTGAGAAGAAGGGAAGGAAAACAGAGGTCAAGATGAGCTGGAAAGAGAAAGGGAGATGTTGTCTGCACCATTTCATTCAATATTGCCATATTTCCTACACCCTTTCACTCAATATTGTGGTATTGCCTGTCCCCTTTCCTTCACCGGGGAGTCTCCGGCACTTCCGAAACCAGCAGCTCGGGGCTCTGCTCTCAGATTTACGCTGCAAGATGGGAGAAGGAAGGACCAGGAAAGGACTTGTTTGGGGCAGYTCTCCATTGCCTAGAGCAGTGCTCAACGCTGTCTTGTCATGGATGTCACCCATGACTCGCCACCAAACAAGCCTCACCGCTAGGAGCTGGTCCAGATTTCACCTTGGTCTCCCTTTACTCGTTTGCAGATCACGGGCTTCGAAAGAGCAATGTCCCAACACAGGGATTTAAGGGTAGTGGAGATGTGAGAAATGCCTCCCTGTGACCACCCTAGCTCATCCCTACCTGCTCCATTGCTCTGGGGCTGAAGCCCTCCCTCCAGCCCCATCCCATGTGGCTTTGGGGTACTGGGCCCTATAGCAGTCTCTCCTCCCCACCACGAGCTGCTCACATCCCCTGTGAGGCAGCACAGTGTGGAGAAGGGGAGAAATAACAGATATAATGCTTTGCATTTAAAGAAGGGGCTCTTTCTTTGTCAGAGCCAGGGCATTTGGCAAGGTCTCCTCTGTACCAGCGTTCTCCCAACAGGCAGATGCATCAGGTCCCTGTAGACAGGACCACTGGGCATTTACACCCAAGAAATGTGGTTCTCTTGCTCCATCACCAACTCCTGTTGCTGTTTCCCTCTGTTGGGTTATGTCATGCTCCCAGACTCAGGAAGGACCRTTCACCTGCCAGGACCATGTAGGGACCCGCTCAGCTTTCGGGCTGGCGGTTCCTGGGCTGGAGGTGGGTGAGTCACACCGGCGGYGATGGCAAATATTTGACCGGTGACTTCCTCGCCAAGAGGTGAAGGTTGCTCAGTGCTGCCTGTGGTCACGGCTGGCACCAGGCCCCGGGATTCCCTGTCCGGTGGCTCTACCRCAACGGTGAAGACCCTTGTGATTGCCAGCGATCCCCATGCATGCRCGTTCCTGATTAAAAGAGCCTTCACGCTGCTACTCGAAACAAAGTGTTACCCCAAATAAGCCTAATCTACCCCCAATATATCACAATATTGCTGCTTTATGAGGCGATATCTGGCCACACACTGGTTCCCCTTTGCATTTCCCTGGACAAATCTGGGTTTTCCTGGGGTGCTGCTTGTAAACCCAGAGCTCCCTCAGGTGTCTCCAGACGCTGTGTGGTCACTAAAGGATACCCAAACTGAAGCACAGGAATGAGAAATAGGTTGACAGAGCAAATGGGGAAGGAACCCCGGCATCCTGGCCCCTCTGTTGCAGAGGGGACCCAGCTGGACAGTTCTTTTGAAGTGGAGATGAAGACATCTGTTTTATGTCCTGCATCATCTAGGCAGCTTTTTGTGCAGAACAGCTCATGTGACCTTGCTTCTCTCTTTTGTTTCTGCTTTTCAGAAAAGCACAGCACTCCCGAAAAGGAAGAAAAGGGAAGCAAAGTCCCAAGAGATTTTTTTTTTTGCCCAAGAATTTGCCACTCTCTGACAGGAAGACAGCAACTGAGATTTTCTAGGAAAAGCCAGAATTCTATAAAACAGGAACCAAGTTTTCTCTTCCATCACTTAGAGATGGACAAAAAAATATCCAGAGTGTAGACTTCAGATTTCTACTCAGACAACTAAATTCAGTGTGATTGTAGCATTTTATATGTCGAGTCTGGTGATGATSCTGGCATTAACCCTCATTCACTGATGGGTAACTTGCATCTTTCTGCATTGGCTGCTGGGCAGTGACAGCGACAAAACCGCAACACGCTGGGGGCTGAACAGGGAGGTAAACTATAGCAAGGTCCTCGAGGTCCATCAGCCACTGGGTACGGACAAACTGGGCATTGCTGTTGCACCTTCCTTTTTGATGTGTCGCCTTGAGGCACCATGTTCAAGGATCTGAGAGCTTCGTGCCTGATCTTCCGTGCTGCAGGGAGGAAGGGAGGTTTTCGGATATGAGTCAGGACAAGAAGCCAGGCCAGCCCTGGGGGAGATGCACACCAGAGACTGCTGGCCCTGCTTACGCTCTGCCCTGTGCGTACCCCATCCTTGGAGATTTTCAGTTCCCAACYGGACAGAGCCCTCAGCAACCCAGTCTGACCTCGTCACTGACCCTGCTTGGAGCAGGAGGTTGGACAAGAGACCTTCCAAAGTCCCTTCCYAGAATCGATGAGTCTCTGCCTACACCGCAAACCCAGCTTTAGAGGGCAAACTGGAAGAACAGAACATTGCAACCACACTGGTGTCACCGGGAAGGGGCAAGGCCTTAACAGTGACATCTCCACTCATAAATCACATCCATATGGAGAAACTCTCTTATCCTCCAGAGCAGGGCATCTATGGCCACGGGGTACAGCCCCAAGCTGACCGTGCACGATGCTGGGGCCTGAGTTARCCTGGACCCATCCAGAAAATAGAATTTAGAAAATAGAAGTGCCAAGAAACATCACTGGGAGACCCCAGGACTGAGGGAGAGATGTGAAAATGCACCAYGAAACCTAGGAGATAAAGCTAGACAGGTCCGAAGCCCAGTGCTTTCGAAGGGTGTGAGCTGTCACCTGAGAGAGAAATTCAAGGCTGGCTTTTTTGGGGAAAGGTTAGGGAAAAACATTGAACCTTCAGGCTGCAGGAAACCGCCCTGCACAGTTCCAGCATCRTTTCATAGCCAGAAGACACATGAATCATCCCATGCAAACTTTCTCCTCTGTTCCCTCCTGAGGAAGAGCCAGTGACAGCACAGGACCATGGTAGTTCACTCACTTTTGGCACAGTGATGGGGCATGGACCCATCCCTTGCTGCACAGAGGGTCCTTCCCTGGGGTTGTCCSCACTGAGGTGTCCCCTGTGGCAAATGGCTGAGCTCAGAGTGGAGGTGGGCTGCGAAGGGGGTTGAGGAACCGTCTTCTGGGTTCTGTAGCTTCTTGGTGCTCAGATGAAACTCAGGGTCACCTTCTATGAATCCCCTCTCCAGGAAGCTGGTAGGGAGAGAGACCATCCCTAGTCCAACCTCCTGATTGAACATCACTATAAAATTCACCTGCTTGGCSCCTAATGTCCATTTGGGCTGAAGCACCACTTCCCTCTGGAGAGGAAGGCTAGACTGCAGGGTCCTAGGGCTCATTGCTCTTGGAAAATGCCTGCACTTGCTCTTCTTTAATTAGATCTGGCCTTAGCTCCTAGGTCTGGGTTTTTGGCAGGCCTCTCTGCTGATGTGGGAGTGTTGGGTCAGGTCCCTCGGCAGCTGCCATCAGTGTGTCACAGTACCTGTGTCCCTGAGTACCAGGAGAAGGCCCTGAGAAAAGGCCCACCGCAGTCCAGGATGGACTCTRTATGGCTCAGAAGGGACATCTGAAGATGGAGAGGAGACAACAGCCTCGTGGGCCTCCAATCCACGCTCCAAAATATCCTCTCCTTGGGGTTGCTGAGTGCTGGGTAGCCATGACTTTCAGGGATGATGAAGGATGTGCTGGGTTGGGGCAGATCCTCCAGCCAACGGAGGGGGCTGAGCAGACTCAGGAGCAGGTCACAGGTGGGACACCCAAAGCACATGTATAACTGGGAAAGTYGGTTCTCGCCCACAGAGGATGAGCGAGGAGGGAGCCAGGAGATGGGGAGGGAATGGGCAGGGGCTGGCGCTGGTGGGCCAAGGGTAAGTCCTAAAYGCTCCGAGACCTTCAGATGGTGGGTGCCCTGGAAGGGCGCAAGACACTTGCTGTCTGACCAGTAAATCCCAGCTTGCCCAGTGCCACCAGTGGCTAGCACCAGCCATTTCCCATCAGCACGGTGGGAAGGACCAGCCGATCAGCGTGGGGTCAGCTTCACCTGCCTGTGGACCCCGATCCCGCCGAGGGTGAAGTCGGGGGCTCACACGTGCCCGGGGCCCCTTCGCTTGCCGCCTTGCCCTCCCGCGCTGCTTTGAGAGCCCCAGACCTGCCCAAGCCAAAAATGTTAAAGCAGGTCCGTCCCGTTCGGGACGTGTTGTAAAAACAAGAAGACAACGTGTTTCTCGGCAGCGGGGCAGGGGGAGGAGGGGATTTTGACTGCAAACAAGATCATCTTGTTCCCACGCGCCGCAGCGTCGGCAGGCAGCGCAGGCATGTGCTCGGAGCGGGGCAGCGCCGGGTAATTCTAACTCGCGACACCGCCTGGGAGTGATAATTCCCTTTCAGCAGGGTATTGACTTCTCTATCGCATATAATTTTCCAGCCTTCTTCCCACAAATAAAATCATATCTTCTTTTACCCAAACAGACAGCTTAGTCACAGCTACCAGGAAAGAAAGGCACATTTTAAAACTCTCTAATTTCGGCTGGATTCCTCCCTTTTTGTGCGTGTCTAACTGAGAGCACTGAACTCAGTGGGGTGGAAGCTGCTGTAATACAGACTTTAATGATAAAATAGCCAGATATAAGATTGACAGCGGTTCATTTGCTTTCCGAGGTGGAGCAGGAGGAGGCAGGGCAGTTGGCACATTAAATCACTGCAGCTGATTATCGAGTCTGGCTTTAGGAACCTGGGCTAAAGACACAATACCAGGAAGTTAACTGATTGCAAACACCACCAGGATCAGCTGCTCCAGCGATACGGCGAGTAGTTATCTCTTACAATTAGTTTTGCCAGCGTGCCTAACCTATTAAGGCCCCATTTGAATAAACACAGCAAGTTTTGCGCATGCCGGCGATGTTAGTGAAGGGCTCGTGTTATTTATCATGTCTCAGACAGCTCTGTCCGCCGCGGCCGGGAGACCGTGGGAGGATCGCGGATTTCCTCGAGACTGACTTTCCAGACCTCTCCGCTCGCGAAGGAGCAGCTTAAAAACATGGAGTGTGACACCAAAAATAACGCACGTATTCTTTATTGATCTGGTTTGGAAATGCTGGGGATCCCAATCAAGCATAAGGATGGACAAAGTCTATTTTTTAAATTTATTTTTCACTTTGCAACAGCTCTTGCTACTATTGCTTATTCCCGCAGGGCATTTCAAAATCATGCAATCGCAGGACAGCTGAGGTTGCAAAGGGTCCTGGGAGGTCTCAAGCCCTCGGGGCCAAAGCTACTGTCTAGCTGGTCACCCCAGCTGCTTGCACGTGCTGCATCCCGGGAGCGGGACCCCACATTTGTCCTCATCGAAACCCCCTGTGGCTCCCATTGGTTTTTACGGGGATACTCAGGAAAATTAAGGAGCGCTTGGCTGGATGCCTCCGAGCCAAGCTCCTGGCAGCCAAAAGAGGTGGGAGCTCTGCTCCTGCCAGCGGGCACCCCCGTGTCGCTGGCTCTCCGCTTTGGAGCTGCTTGCCCAAGGTCACCCAAGAGCTGCGCCAGGGCTGGGAAATGACTCCAAATCTCTTATTTTGCACCATGCCTCTTCCTCCCTCATTCCTCTCCTGCAGTTAAAAACTAGGGCTAGGGGAAGCAGCTTTGGCATAAACAGAAAAAAACCCTTGTGAAATAGGTTTAATTTAACATATCCGTCAATCCTAGGCATTCTCGCTTCCTTCCTATTATTATTTTACATGATTCTCTATTCTTGGATGCTCAGAAAAATTTATTCTAAGGGAAACCGAACAATAACAAACACACAATTAAAACAAAACCAGAAAAAGAATCTGGATCATATACGAGAAGCTGGCAGGGCTTCCAGGAAGGTTTGAGCCGAATCTCCCGCACGCTGATGCAACTGTGCCGTGTTTGAAAGCATAGACACACGTTGCCATTTGAGGAGGGGATGGAGGTACAGTGTTGTCTTCAAGACCAAAACCACGTTGCTGAGAGGTGGACATTGGAGCAGTCAGAAACATGGTCTGTTTGGCAGGGATGTCCGGGATTCGGTATCCAATGGTGGTGTTGGTGCCCAGGGGGGCTTTCCTTTAGACCACAGGCACAGCTCTAGCCAAACCTTTCGGTGCCGGGGCCATGCAACCACCCTCCTTTGTGTAGTTATGCTCTCTGCAGTCCTGATCCCTTCGTGTCACCCTTGGGATCAGCATGTGCCATCTCCTTTTCAGCTGCACTTCTCCTGAAATCGGTAGCACTTGCAGCAGCTGGTGGGCTTGGACCTCTTTGGTTCAGACTGGCCCTCGCCAAGATATGTTGCTCTGAGCACAAAGTATCAGCGGTCAATTGGACCTCATCTTCCAGAGGCCAAGGGCATGGGCTGCTACCAGCCTGCTGCAGTCAAGCATGTCATTAAACCTTCTGCTGGGCACCGTGACGTCTGGTTTTTAACACAGAAGAGTTTTTCAACACTGGATCTCTCCACCAGGATAAGAATGGGTGCAAACAACTCTTCACTAATTGAGACTTTGAGGCATGACACTCCTGGAGGTCCCGTCTCCTATCGGCTTTCTTGAATGTGCCTTTCTGCTCAATCACTGTGGAAGGGCTGAGCTGCATCTTGCGTGGGTAAGATGTTTTAAGGTGAACATGCAAATGCCCTGGAAAGCACCCAGACCTAGGTATTTTGGTGGTACCACGTGGCCCATGAGTCATCCACAGCAACGATCCATGCTGGCCATTCCCTAAATTCATGGCCTCAGAGATAGCACCTACCTCTGCAGTGTTCACACTTGCAGAAGACTTTTCAACTCCAAACAACCAGGACAACCCAAGGGCTTGACCCTGCTGGCAGCTGGATGTGTCCCTCCGTTTGCTTTCCTCCCTCTTCCTTGCTCTGCTTTCCAGCAGACTGGCCCCCCTCCTCCCTCCTCCGCACCCTCATCGCTTGCCAGCTATTAACACAGGAAGGCCCCCAGGTATCGGAGACGTCATCGCTCGCTTTTCAGAGACGTCTACGCTGGGAGCCGTGTGCAGACAAGCTGATTTCTTTGGGCATCTTCCAAGCAGTTGTCTTCAGTGGTTTGCGTTCCTTCTCTCTGTCCGCGTAAGTCCTAGGGCGGTTGCGTGAGGAAGATGTGTTCACACCAGCAGGCAGCAAGAAATGGCTAGCTGGTGCGGCATCATTACCTCTGAACCGGCTGGTTTCGCCTCCTCTTCCTCCTCCTCCTCAGGCAATTTAATGGAAATGATTTGGATTATGAATTAACTTCCCTCTTTTAGATTCGATAGAGCCGGAATTGGTATATTAAACAAACAGTAAGCGGTTTATGACTCATGCTGTGGCCTGCTCCAAGGCAAACACAGAAGCAGTGACCTTAGACAAGCTTTGTGAATTATTCTGTGTTAAAATCCACATGGTCTTGGAAAAGAGATCGAATGCATCTCCTGGAAGCACAGGCATTGGCAGATTCTTCCCGTACAGCCATCAACAAACACCCTCTTGGTTTGCTGATCACAGACATGGGGACAGGAGGGACAGGACAGGCCATGGGGGCAGGGAGAACAACAGAAACCAGAGCGTCAAGTGGGAACAGGACATCTCTACTCCTAAATGTGCTGGTAGTCCACATCAGAAGGGACTAGCTGCCTGCTAGGTAGAAACCTCTGAAGATGACACTAAATTCAGCTGGAACAGGTGAAAGACCTCACTGCTGCCATAAGAGTTGCTGACCCTTCCATGGACCTGGCCTCCAGGCCCTCAGCTCCCCAAGTAGAGCGGAGTTAGCAGGACATCCCCGCTGCTGAGGAACGCCATGGAGAAGAAAACCCTTGGGCCTGAGAGGTACTTGGGTACCGCGGGGAGACAGACCATGTGTGCGCTTCGGAGGCAGGCTCCAGCCCAGCGCAGGCATCCCTGGCTGGGGAAGGTGCCGTGAGTGTTTTCTCAGCCTCCCTCTTCCATCCACCACGCGTCTCACCCGGCACGACGTTGGAAAACGCAGCCCTGTCCTGCACGCTCGCAAAGGTCACAGCGTCTATTCTCAAGTGAAATGAGTAACAGTTGTTTGTTCTTGTCAGTAGAGATGATTCAGGCTGTTTTAAATAGTAAAACTGTCCATTTTTGTAGTTGTTTCCCTCTTTATTCCCGCTCTAGGATGCTGGGTGGTTTGTATATAGTTCTTAAAATGTGCTTTGACATCTCTCTGGGAGTATTTCCGTTTGGCTAGCTTCTTACACATTTGTTTCCATTGAAATTCCCATGCAAGGACAACAGGAGACTAGACTGTTTTCATTGCTCGTGAGCCTGCACAGAGCCATCACAAGCGTCATGGCTAGAAATCAGACAGGGTAAGACTGCTGCAAGGTCCTGGCTGAGGCAGGTCCCTCGCTCTGCCAGTACTGACCATGCACGAAGGAGAGGAAGTGTATCCCGTGACTGTCTGCAAGACAAAGATCTAAAGGAAACAAAAAATCGCTAGCAGAAATGAGATCCCCATGTCCGGAGCCGTGGGCTCCTTCTGCATGGAGTCACTCTTGTCTGAGCTGAAGCAGCGTGTTGCGGGCAGAGAAACTGAGTGGAAGCCTCCATAAAAGCTTTCCAGGAAGATTTCCATGCCCCAACCAGGAAGAAAAATCCCTTCTTGATTCCCAGCCTCTCAGCTACGATGATCTTCAACACACGACCAACACCCACTGACTGAGTCTTCAAGAGACTGGCACCACCTCCACATCTGCTCCCTCCTCCCCATGACCAGTCCTTGCCACTTGGGAGAAAAGACACATCAGGGCTCTGAGGACACTAATTGGCTTTAATAACCCTGAGAAGCCTCCCCTGGGGCCTCACCCCACTCTTTCCCAGACTGAGGACCCCATTTCAGCTCAACCATCGGTCCCTGCTCTGTGACACCATAGCAGTGCCGGTCTCCAGCTCTGCCATGGCCCTGTCCCTGCCTGGCCACGAGTCCTGATGGTCCAGACCCCAACCTGTGGGTGACTGCCCGGCACGGCCTTGGCCCCATTGCCATGGTCCTACCCAGCCATCATGGGACCATGTCTGACCTTGGTGACCCTCATGGGCCTGATCTGGAGGGATTCAGAGAGACCTTGACAGTCTGGAGAAATGGGACACTGGGAACCTCATGAAATTCAGCGAAGAGAAATGCCAAGTCCTGCACCTGGGGAGGAATAACCCCAGGCACCAGGACAGGCTGGGGACCAACCAAGTGGGAAGGCAGCCAACAGGCTCCTGGGCTGCATTAGGAGGAGCGTTGCCAGCAGGTCGAGGGAGGTGATCCTGCCCCTCTGCTCAGCCCTGGTGAGGCCACAGCTGCAGTGCTGGGTCCAGTGCTGGGCTCCCCAGTACAAGAGAGACATGGACATACTGGAGCGAGTCCAGCAAAGGACCATGAAGATGATGAAGGGCCTGGAGCATCTGTCCTATGAGGAGAGGCTGAGAGAGCTGGGCCTGTTCAGCCTGGAGAAGAGAAGGCTCAAGGGGGAGTCTACCAATGTGCATTAATGTCTGAAGGGAGAGTGTAAAGATGAGGCCAGGCTCTTCTCCGTGATGCTCAGTGAAAGAACAAGAGGTAATAGACACAAACTGAAATACAGGAAATTTCATTTAAACATAAGAAAAATCTTTTTTTCTATGAGGCGGCTCAAACACTAGAACAGGTATCCCAGAGAGGTTGTGGAGTCTCCATCCTTGGAGATACTCAAAACCCAACTGGACGTGGTCCTGGGCAACCTGCTCTAGGGACCCTGCTTTGAGCAGAAGGGTTTGACCAGGGGATCTCCAGAGGTGCCTTTCAACCTCAGTGATACTGTGGAAGGGAGGAGAGGAAAGTCTTAGGAAACAAAACCTGTCCACTTGTGTGGGAAGATGGGAGTCTCTCCTGAGTCCTGGTGACCAGGTAAGTCCTTGAAGCTACGGTTTGATGGTAACTGAGATGCGACTTCCCAGTGCTCTGTCCGCTCCCATGTGAGGTGGAGGGGGAGAATGGTAGGCTGGAAACAGGCATCTAGACAGAGAAGAAAACAAATTTTCCCTTTTACCTTAGTTCCTACTTTCACTGGTAGTTTCTGAACCCTGTCTGTGTTTGTGTGCGCTTTTATTCAGCAATTGGGAACAACTAGTCCCCTGCTGCCTTGGCCTGATGGATGGGCAAACCCAAGCCAGAGCTCTCCTAGCCCCTTAGTGCAGGGCATCTGCCTGCATAAGACATAATTTGCAGATTCTCTCCTGATGTTATTGGCCTCTCCAAGAGACAAACTAGAAATCACGGTTCTGTGGGAGAAAATAACCCCAAATTCCCCTGGGAATAGGAGTCGGTTGCTGGCAGGTGAACTCAGGAGGACAAACTCCCTCGAGTGACACAACTGATGGTGTTCTTTGCTGCTTGCTGTTAACGCCAGCGCTTTCCAAGCCCTTACGTGAGGCTTCCTCCTACCCAGCACACTTGTTGTGCGCAGTCCCCTGCAGCCCCTCCAGGCAGACCTGCTTCACCTCGTGTGGGGAACCGTGCTGTGGACAGGGTGAGCTGGGCAGCTGGGGTCCCTCACGACGCCTGTTGCACAGGGTAGTGTTGACAGTCAAACAACAGCCTCCTTCAGTCCCTCTTCCACCCTCCTTCCCCAGCAAGTCTCTGGCAGTGTCCAGACTCACTGTAGAAGACGTGTGCCACGTGGTAGTCATTAGATCAGAGATTAAAAGCTCCTGCTGAAGTGAATGAACTTCTGTCCTCAGATTTGGATGTTCTTCCAGGAGAGCAAAGCCCAGATGTTAGCACAGCTGGAGGAGACATCAGCGTTCTTGTAGAGCGGAGGAGGCGAGGGGGCTTCTGCTTGACAAACATCTGGGCACAGTGACTGGTTGCCCAGATCACTGCAGGGTGAGAATTGCCACCTTCTCTGGTTGGAGATGGGCCTGCGTCCGATGGGCCCATGCCAGGTTTGGAGAGGCAGCCCAGGCTCAGCATGGGCTCTGGAAGCACCTACTTCCCCTAGAGTCCGGGCAGCTACGTCAGATGGACATACATCCTAGACACCTAATTTCGATCTGATGAGGCCAGCCATGTTTTAAAGTGCCCATGTCTGAGTCTCAAGGCTTCTTCTATAGATGATGGGGAAAACCAGATACCTCCAGAGGGCAACTTACCTTGCCTCTCTGGAGATGGGATCAGTTATCCTTTGAAGTGTCCTTCTCTCCGATCCTGGAGGCCCAGCTCACAGTCTGATGGTCGACATTTACCTGCCAAAATTAAGATAGATGAATTCCCCCTCCTCCAGGAGAGGGATCGATATTTATCCAAGCCAGGTTCAGCATCCCCGTCAGCTTAAATATGTTATCCAGGCCAGGCTGTGGAAAATATCAGACCTGAGGCTTTCAAGAGAATTAGGTTATAATTCCCATAAGTGCCGTTCTGGAGGATATGCAATCATCTCACACTCATGAAAAGTGAGACGAGGATGAATCTGGAGCTTCATCCATGATACACAGAAGTACATTTGTCGTGCCTGCTTTGCTTTAGATATTTCCTCCCCAGGCTGTGGCGCCTCTGTGGCTGCTATTATTGATGGCAATAGCCTCCCTGGCTGAACCAAGGCAACCCCTGAATTTGAAGTCTGGTGGCTTAAGTGAAGGATGGAGCCCAAAGAGCCAAGACCCCAGCTGGTTTGTGGGAAGAGCTAATGTAATAACAGGGGTTGGAAAGGAAATACTGGCTCAGGTGAATCATAATCACGGAATCGCTGAGGCTGGCAGGCCCTCTGGAGATCGTCTAGTCCAGCCCTCTGCTCAAGCAGGACTGGCTGAAGCACGTTGCCCAGGGATGTGGCAGGTGAAGACTGCAGGGGGGATTCACTGCAAGGAGAGGCTTCCTATTTCCCTTCCGCAGGTGTCTTGTGCCTCCAGCACATTAGCTCCTGGATGCAAATTTGGGGGATGCGGAGCCCCACCAGAGACCTGGTAGCAGTGCTTAGGTCTTCCTGACGATCAAGGCTTGGAGGGGCTCTCAGGCCATCACAAGAGTGCTAAAAATCACTAGATCTCCAGCAATTACAGCCAAAATGCATGCTTGGCCCTTGGCCTCTGCCAATTCTCTGGCAATAGCGGGCAGAGCAGGTCCCAGGTGACCAGCCCCTGTCCTGCTTTGGGATGTCAGAGCTGGGCCTTCAGCTCTCAGCGCTGTGCTCGCTGGCTGTGCTCCTACCAGGGCGAGACCAGCCCTCTCGGGGCCTTGAACAGCTCTAATCAGTCCCCCCTTTAGTCCAAACAGTGCTGTTCTCACCATTCATCGACTCCAGTCTGTGCTTTCTCTCCACGACTGTTTTGCTCAACATGTTCAGTGACATCTTGCACCTTTCACCCACTGCAGATAAGCGAAGACAGCAACTGAAGCAAAGCTGCAACCCTGGAGCCCCGCGTTGCTTTGCACGCAAGGGGCTGAAGGTCCCTCTCCTTTAGCAGGGCTTCCCTGCATGCATCTCACATCCATCCCTCTCTGATCCAGCCCAAAGTGTGTGCAAACTGCCTCCTGGTTTGAGAATTGAACCCCCCCAGCATCACCACCTTCTGCAGCTGACCAGATTACCTGGAGCTGCAGCTGGTCCAGTTCAGGAGGAACCCACAGCTGAACTCGTCACCAGTGTCTACCCTGGGGCTTCTGTGTGAATAAGCTTCAAACTGAGGTGGACTGGGCTGGAAGCAAGCACAGGTCTAGCAGCAAGCTCCCAAACATGCGCATGGGTGTGCATGCACGCTGGCAGGTACTTCTGCCGCAGGAATGCAACAAATAGGCCCATAAAAGCTGCAATAATGGTAAAACCGCACGTCAAGAGAGAAGGTTCGAGGTGGCTATGGAGCAAACACAGCCAGCCAGTCCTACTCAGATAGCTAGCAGCCCTTTGCAGAGTCAAGGCAAAACCTTTAAAGGCTTGTTGGGCACCCATCACCTCTGTGACTGCTGGGTCACTGCTGTATTTTAAGCACAGGTATGTTACTCTGTGTTATTTTATCTCCTTCTGTCTCTGGCTTCCCTTCGTTGCAGAGAGGTTGAAAGCTGCAGTGATTTGCTCAGGGTCTGATTTAGGCAATTGATAGGGCACGGCCTTACCCTGCCTGGCTCATCTCAGGCACCAAGCACCGAGCTTGCTCCATCCTCACCTCTGCGTTCATGCGGACCTGTCTGGAGTCACTGCTGCCTTGCTCCCTATCGCCTCCAAGCCCAGCCAGTGCCAGGGGAGGAAGGAAACTCTCTGGTTTAATCATGCTGGCCTGGCCCCAGCTTTGCCTTTGAGCAGCTCCCGGGCCTGGCTCTGAGACCGGTCTGCTCAGAAACCTGCGGCATTCCTCCCCCCAGGTGCCTTGATCTCTCGATCTATAAAGCCAGGGAGACAAGAGTCTCGCCTGGCTGATAAAATATTCTGCAACCAATGCAAGAGAAGAGCCAGATGTCCTTTCCATAACCTGTGTAATTGATACTAGACAAGACACAGGCCCATACTCTTAAGCATCCCATCTCTTAAGCTGCAGTATCAGAGCACCTGATTGCCTTTAATGCTGTTACCAGCCCCTAGGAGACTCCTAACTGCCCGCCAGTCCAAGCGGCTGAGCACAGGCAGAGTAGCTTTGCCCGGGGCCTTGCAGGTAGCAGGTCGTGTTCCTCCAAGCACATCCTTCTCCCCAGCATGCCTCCAAAGCAACAGCTTCCTCTGCAATCCCACATTGCAAAACTGAATAGAAAAAGCTCCTCCAAAATCCTCTCTGGGTCATGGCAATGCAAAAAGAAACGGCAAAAAGTAGAGGCAAAAGGGAAATAATCTTTTCTTTCCTGCCCCGAGTCTCCCACTCACTCCATCTCACTGATGCAGCCTGCAAAACCGGCTGGCGGAGAGGGGATGTGCTCCCAGTTTATAAGCGCCATGGATGTGCTGTTTGGAGGGAGATAAGGCATGGTACAGACATAGAGAGCTGGGCCGAGATAACACGCAAGAGGCAACGCGCTCGTCGGCTCTGGAGGACGGGCATCGGCCACCCCGCTGGGCTGCAAAGCAAGGAAACATTTCAGCTCCACGGAGGCGCGTATGGGGCCGAGCGACCATGGGCTGTGCCAGAGATAGGGGAGGCAAACACGCTCTCAGCCTTGGGGTCACTGCCAGATCCTGCTCGCTCCAGGGCCAGCGTCGGCAAGGTCCAAAATTACAAGGCTAGGCCAGGGAGATAAATCTGCTCAGAAGAAATCTCTTTGCTGCTGTTTAGGTCTTTCTGCTAAGAGGAACTGGTCTGGAGTTTCCAGGTCTTTCTCTACCACCGTGATAGCTGGAAACACATTTTTCTCCTATGGAAGGCGAGAGTTTTGCCAGATCGCTATAATGGCATTCAGGATAAAATCACAGTGTTGGCAACACACCGAAATGCAGAGCTGTTTCCCTTGGATCCACCCGCTGCTGATCAGGTCCTTGCCAGGACAGCAGCAGTTGGCAGAACCGCCTGGTTGGGTGATGGTCTAAGAGCTTGACCGGAAATCGGTGATCCCTTCTCCATCCAGCACCAGTGGGATTCAAGGCCATGCTCCTCCTCCCTCGGAAACACCAAAACATATCCGTGTCTGGTCATTGCTGTCCCGTGTTAGGTCCATTCAGCCACGTCCATGGACACCTCATTGCTTGCAGATGAGGGGATGTGCTGTGAATTTGGGCAGAACTAGCAGGACAGGGTCTAGTGCCCCAGGAGTTACATGATACATATCAGTATAATACAATGATTTCACTCTCTCCGGGTTTGCCAGCCTCCCCGAGCCTGTATGTTCAGAGTAATTTGCTTTGCTCTGCTGCCTTTTGCCTCCCCAGGGCCTAAAAATCACTGCTCTAAATAACTCTATCGCAGCACCTTGGCTCAGGAGCCAACGGGACCTGGGAGCAAGTGATGCAAGGAGGTCAGAAAGGGTAAAAATGGCCCTTTAATAGGGCTGACTGCTTTTGCAAACAGGGCAGCAGCACGTGTGCGTGGTAGGACGTGCTGTGCCCTGCATGTAGGCACTGACCACACAACCACAGGGACCTCAGCTCTCACATGGGTCCTGCTTATTTTGTGGTGTTTGGAGCAAAGCACATGAGACGAGGGAAGGAGCCTCCTTTGCAGAGGTAGCCATGAGGGTATTCCAGTAGCACAGCTGGTCAAAAATTCCTCCAAGGACCAGAAATGGCTCCCATGTCCTCATCTGAGGAGAGCTGCAGGTGACCACTGCTCCAAAGAGTGATGCATAAAGTCTTCTGAACCTGCTCGGACGTGTTCCTCCATCTCCCTACAGTATTTCTGAGCTGGCTGGAAGATCTCTCCAGGCGTCTGAACACGCACACGTGCAGGATACTTAGGGCAGGAGAGAGATGGGCCCTGGGAGGCCCATGTGATGCAGACATTTCTCTCCTCCCTCCCTATCTCTTTCAATTTAAACATTCCTCTTTGCATCCTAGACAAGCTTTTATGTTTGTGCTGAGCAGCTCTAGACATCCCTGGGGATGCGCCTGCTTCCTCTTTCCCTTTGGATCGAGAAGGATCTTGTGTGGTTTGCCAACTCTCCCAACACTGAGGCTTGTTTTCGGAAGACAACGTAAGCTTAGCTTCAAGCTCTTAACATCACAAAGTGTATCAGCTAGAGACTTCTGAATATTTGAGGTCAAGGACTGGGACTATACAGAGCTCTTTGCTGCCTACTGCTGAATTACAGTGACCTCCCACGATCTGGGACAGTGGGAACACTGGGGAAATACCAGGGCCTTAGAAATACTGCACACAAACAGGCAAAAATACAAGCAAAGCCAAGTAATTGTCCTTTCATGCTCCCACAAGGAAGCCTTCTCCTGCAGAAAACAGCCATCCGGGCACCAAACTGGTGTGAAAGGGAGGATGGGCTCAAACCCTTCCTCTGCTGGATGAGCCAATGTGCCAGCATCCACATCAAATCAACCTCCGGGGCAGCGGCAAGAGAATAGAGATTGTTTCTTTGATTGCCTTGAAGAGTTTCAGAGCTTCAGCCCTCAGCAGCGAGTCATTAACCACCTCTCTTCCCATCTTAGCTAGTACCTCCAAATGCCCCTCACCCTGTTCAGTGACACCTTGCACCTTTCACCACTGCAGATAAGTGAAGAGAGCAATTGAAGCAAAGATGCAACTCTCAAATATGTAATCAGGGTGATGATCCAGCATGCTCAGGGCATGCAGGATCTGCTAAACTGCTTTGATGGCTCACTTGAAACAGGGCAGCTCCCTCTTCCCCCCATCAACCCAGTCTGCAGAGGGTCGGCTAAGAGAGAAGGATCTGAGCCAAGATTTGGGAGCTTAACATGTTTATGGGAGGGATTTAATGGTGCTGAGCAGGGGGAAGGTTTTCCATTTCCAAAGACAAAGATGGTATTTTGAGAGTTTTATTGCCTTTCTTGGTATATTATAAAAAGATCTTGTGTTCTTGAAACCTGTCCTATTTGACTTTGGAGAGGCCTGACTTCTGCTTTTCTAAGAAAATGGGGTGTTTGTGATTATGTGGGAGTGTGTTTCTGTGGAATGACTCACTTCTGAGCCCATTGGTCCATTTGGTCAGACTTGGAGGAAGGGCAGAAACTCAGAGAGAGTGAAGTTCCTACAAGCTTGTGAAAGAGGAAGGAAACAGACTCTGAATGGTCCTTCCACGGGGAAAGAAGACAAGGGAGAAACCCTTATTAGACCTCAGAGAATCCACCCGTAATAAAGCCTCTAGCTTCCCTGGCTTCCCTGCTCCGTGGGGAACACCTGAGCTTGCATTGCTATAAGACAAATGCCTACCCATCATCCTGTAGCCTTGTGTGCATGCGGTTCTTGAATATGCCAGCATGGCTGGGCAGAGATCCGACAGTCCTTGTTCCTCTTCTCTTACAACCTCACCACTGAGCTGAGCTCCTTGGAGGAAGAGGAAGCAACCTCTCCTCCCCATGCATCGCTTCACTGCAATTTACTTTATTCCATGCTGTCTTTGCCATGACACTTGGCCATAAGGAGGAAGATGGTGGAGCTGGGAATCAGGGTCTCATCCTGACTATGCTACTCTGCCACCACGTCCCTGGAACCTCCTTCTGCCTTTGCATCTCCTGTGTCTGTGATGACCCCACTCGAGGAGGAGAGCTGGGGGAGGCACACGAGCCTGGAGGGCACTCTGGGGCGAGCCCACAGAGTCAGCCTGCCCCTGCCTTCGTGTCCTGGTTGTCCCTGTGGCTACTCAGACACAAAGCCCAGGCTCTTTGGTCTGCTGCCAGAGAAAAGGAGCCAGCTCAAAGCCGCCAAGAGATCAGAAGCTGTTCCTTTTCCATCCTACAGATCCCTCCTGCCCCTCTGTGTCCAGGCTGCCCTGGGGAATTTCCATTTTTGCTTTCTCTCCGGATTGCATTCAAAACCTGCAGCCACCCAGGACAACAGCAAAGAGACAGGCTGCTGGCGGGGAAGGCAGTTTTAGGGGAGGGAGGGCTAGGGGAGTGCCGCATAGGCACAGGGACCCCCAGAACTGAGCCTGCTAAGAGGCACATGCAGGCTGGCTGCATGCCAGGGGTGTCTGCAGTTTCCCGGAACATTTTTGCACCAGGAGGAGGGTTTTAATTGTAGCCACACGAGCCAGTGCTTTTACATCGCCGGGTTTGCGCCTTTCTCCCAGCATGGCTGCTGCATTATATATGCAGCCCTCAAACTGCTTTCTTGGCTTGCTGCAAGGGTAGGAAGCCAACAGCAGCCAGGATGGGAGTCAAAAAGGTCAGCTTGGCTAAGAAATAGCATGAGGATGCAGTAAAGACACAAACACCTGTTTTTCTCCAGCTCTGCACCACGTACCAGGCTATCCGGGATCTGCAGTCCAGATGCTGCCAAGCCAGATTTCAACCTTTCCTGGAAGAAAGAGCTATAATTTATCTTAGGGGTACAGTCAAGCTGAGTTGTGTTGCAAGTTCCGGACCACTAGAAGTTATAGATGCTTCTCCTCAGCATCATATTTCTCTTCTTCTGGAGCAAACAGGCATGAGGTCCTGTTGCTGCTGCCAAGCCCTGAGCAGCCAAGACATGATGGACAGAGTCGCCAGTCAGGGCAGGGTATTTGTTATGCTACAAAAGTCTGAACTGAGACTCTCCAGGGCTCAAAATGGGAAGTTAAGTTCCTGGCTCATGGCCAGCTGGTCTGGGCTTCTGTCTGGGCGAAGTTAGAACAAATATTCCTCTCGGACTAATTAGACTGGGGCTACGTGTCGGGAAAATCATTGCATGCCAGGAGTCTGCTGGCAGGAGCAACGACAGGGAGAGGTCATCCCTGGAGAAGTGCGGTCAGAGGACACTGTCGTCCCAAAGCATGGTGACCACAACGTCTCTACAGGGCAAAACCCTGGGTCCCAGCCCAGAAACATCCATAGAAATTTCTTCCTGCCTGCGTTAGCCTTTGGTTCCTACCAGCCCTGATATGTGGGTCTCTGGCTATTAGGGTTGCATCGTTGGGTTTTGCAGGAGAACCGGTTGTCGCAGGACCTTGTGCATGTTTGGGAAGTTCCCCCAGGACAACCAGTTCAGCCAACCTCTCACTGTCTCCTCCAGCATTGCTCTGGGAAGGTGCTGACTGTGGTGAGACCACCCCCACAGCCAGGGATGGCCTGGGATGTGTTTTTTTCTGAATGAAGGTATTTTCTCCAATAGCGTTTGCTTTTGAGACAAAATCATGTCCTCTCTCCTCAAGATAGTCACAGGTAGAGCTGGTCCACTGGGTGAGTCTGCTGCAAGATGCTGTGGGCTTTCCCTCAGAGGGGTCCATAACAGCTAAACCCTCGTAAACCTTTTAAGGTCCTGAAATCCCTGGCTTAGCCCTGAGAGCGTGCTCCATCCTTGGAGAGGATGGTTGTATTGCTGACCTACGGGGCTGATCATGCCTGGGCATTATCTTGAAGGGTTCAAATTGGTGTCAGCCAAAACCCTGCTGGTGTTTGAACCTATGCCCTAGCCATGATTAGTAAGTAGAGCTGATATAGCTGAGAAGGTTTGGTGACTGTGAAGTATTTGCAGGAGCAATACAAGGAGGAAAAAAAACCCAAACAGTACTGCAGTGTGTAATTGCAAAAAAGGGAAATTACAGAGAAATGAGGAAGCCCCTCAAATGGAAGTGGCTGAACACAAGGGTTAAATGTTTGCAGATGGAGTGGAAGCTGCCTGAAGATGCCAGCTCAGACACTCAGAGGAAATGCAAAGCACCGATTCAAAAAGGCTTTAGAAAGGTTCCCCAGAGTGAGCAGAGTTAAACAGCAGGGTGAAGAAAATCGTTAGAAGAAAGAAAATTTCCTGCAGAAAGTCCACACTGTGTCCAATAGGGCAGATATGGAAAAGGTCAGGGACACTGCAAATAAAATGTACAAACCTGTTAGAGTGGGCAAGAAAGATTTTGGAGAACAACTTGCTAAAAGCCTAAAAATTAACAAGCGGAACAAAAGCCCTCTGTGAAGAGCTGCAGAACTTCACAGTACTGAATATCTGGGCAAGAGAAGGGCAAAAAAATTCAACTCTGTTGAACTACCTTGCAATAAGGTGCCAGCGTATCCCATGAGCTGTCCCCAGCCTGCTGTCCTGTGGGCAGATGGGCTGGAGCCGTAACGAGCCCCGAAATGGGGAGATGCAGATGTTGGGTGGGAGCATTGCCCAGGGTTCGTGACAGTGGAAGTAAGCAACACTGCGGATGAAGACCACTTCCAGGAACTATTCAAATCCTCAAGGATGTAAAAGATCCATCCAAAACGTAGTCTGTTATGGCCAACTGAGAGGAACCCCAGAGATGTTGCAAGGAGGCGACAGCTGCTGTGGCTTGTCCTCTGGCACACACACGCGGTCCCGGCCAGATGCAGGCATCGTGGTGCTTGCGGCTATAAGGAGACCAGCCTAGGAGGAAATGAGCACAAGCAACTGAAATCAGTTTTGTTTTTTTGCAAAAAAAAAAAGTCCCACTTGGTACATGAATTCAGGGCCTTGTCTCCGGAAGGTTATAAAAGTGGAGATGTTCCAAAGAAGAGCCCCGAGGAGACACGGAGAGGGTCAATAAGGACCGGCTTCTCACCATCTTGCAGGTGCGGGAAGCAGAGGACACACAACAGCACCTGCAGGTGCTGGATACTCGTATAAAGCTCATCAGCAGGTAGGATGGTAGCAACCAGGCGTAGCTGTCCGATGCAGACCAACCCCTCCTTGGGATCTTGGTCTGAGCACTCGCAAAGAAGCCCTTTTTAGTGTTATTAAATCACGTTATTCATTAAACTTGAGATTAGCTGAGGGCAATTTGTATCACTCAGGGTAAACATTTGTTTTCTCCAGAAATTAATTTCTTTATCTCTTACTACTGGCCAAATGCACTGCTTTTATGAGGGCTTTATCTGCAGGGTAATGAAGCAACAAAGTCTTTCTCTTGCTATTTTTCTACGAAATCAAACTTCTCACAGTCCGGTAATTGATTTCTCCTCCCACACAGCGTTTACATCCAGTGTGTGTCCACCAGTTTCACAATAATCACATTAATTCGCAACCAGACAAAACCCACAAAGCAGGCCTGAGTGGTGAGTCTGGCAGAGAAGGCATTTTTTGACTGGGTGGCTGAACCAAAATTTGGGAGGAAAAAATTATCCAGGTCAAAGAGAGGTCAAAGCAAATGTTTTCTGTTGGTTCTTTAACCCTTTCTATTTTGTTTTTTTCTTTAAAAAAGGAACCATTTCTTCATTAAAAAGATGCCTTTTTGAAATGAAAAATCAAATGCTTTCCGTCAGAAAAGAAGAAAAGGAAACACTCATGCATTTCCCAAACAAGCCATTTAATTTTGAATTAAAAGCTCCACAGTTATTGACACTTCCAAGTGTTCTGGGAGTTGAGCTATCCCCCCCAAATGATCTTCATTCCCAAATAATGTTAGTCTACAAGCTGGAGAATGACTAGTTGGGGGAAATCTCTCTCCAACAAATCCTATCTCTGTGCAGCTGCTAACCCAGCAGGGCTGAACCTCCTTGCCTCTCAGCTCGAAGGACAAAATTTAGGGCTGATGCCATTGGTTGTACTCGTATCTACCCCGGTGAGGACCTGGCTCCAGCGCTGGTCTGCAGATCTCTGGACTAATCCTTGGCACCATCGCCAGCACCATTTTCACCTGTTCTCCCTGGAAACAGCTCCTTTGTGGGAGTCTCTTTAGAGGGTACATGGGCTCCTAGAGGGACCGTTTTTGCCTTGCGTGTTCGCATGGTTCTGGGTTCTGGGGGGGTTGTGAAGGCCATAGCCAACATCCTTCTCCAAGGCAGGCATTAAATCACACAGACCAGGCAGGAGAGGAGAAAGACAGCCCCAAAACACAGCACATTCTCCTCAGCCGGATCTCCAAAGGAGGGATCCCAAAGGGGTGAAGCTCTCTTCCTCCATCTATGGGCAACCACGGAGAAGAACAGCTGTTCTAAGTCCATTTTTGCATCAAGTTGCTACCCAGCTTCCTTCTTGAGATGCTTGGAAAGTTACCATAAGTCAGGAGTCATTTCCAGATTAGGACAAAAAAGGGAAATATTTTGAGGATGGGAAGATTTCTGTGCTACGAGGGGTTGTTCTTCCTCTAGGCTTTGTGCTGTGGAGAGGAGAGACCTACCTCTCTAGCGAGGTGCCTGAAGATGGACAGCCCGGGTTGCAGCACTCGGGATGTGTCGCCTGCGAGATGATGAATTTCTGTGATGCAAACGATCCCAGAAAGTCTGGACGAGGCTCAGGCTGGTGGGGTATTAATTATAAGACGGAGCCTGGGCCATGGGAACCTGCCCACAGCCCGGTCAGGAGGGTCGCAATCGCTTGTCTGTCCGGATCCGTGATGGTTTTTCACAGGGCAGCTGCTCCAAGGAGGAGCTGAACAATTCGCGATATTCCCCAAAAGCAGCATCATTGCTTCTTATTCCAATACAGCAAAACCAGAGCCGTTGAAAGCATCGGGAAGAAGGGTCTGCGCACGTTGCCCTGGGAGCCAGCCACAGGCCTCTGAAAGCAGGTTTCGGAGCTCAGACCACCCAGCTGGATGCGCACATCTGATTCGCCTGATGAGGAGCAGATGGGGAGGGAGCCGGAGGGTTGCTTCGCGGCCTTCGGCATTTCCTTGGCAAAGCCCCGCGGCTATTTGGCTGCCTTCGCGGAGCGCCTGGCAAGAGCGCAGGGATGAGATCCCGCTGCCGGAAGGGAGCTGGGTTTGCAGCCGATATCGGTGTGCGGAGGTGTGCTCGCCGAGGGCTCACCACCCCCCTGGGTTTGGAGAAGCTGCAGCTGACTTTAGTGACATTGCAATGACAGCAATGCACCCCCCCTGCTTCCAGCCAGTTATATTTAAGTCACAGCCTTGAGAGCTAATCCTGAGGGGTGAGACATTTGAGTATCAGGTGTCCTGCAGAAAGCAAAGTCCCGTGAGGTGCTGGACGGGCTTTTCGGGGGTGATTCATCTCATCGAACAGCTCCTTAGCTGGCCAGCTCAGGCTTTCTCTAAAGCTGGTGGGGAGAAACAGGCGTTTCTGGGTCATGCATCCCCTGGCCCCCCTGAGATGCCACTCTGGGATGAGGTGAGCTGTGCCGCAGACGTAGTGTGAAGAACCTGGTCTAGCTTTGGAGCTAGCCCTGCTCTGAGCAGGTGGTTGGACTGAAGACCTCCGTGGGTCCCTTCCCTAAACCCTGTCTGATCCTGTCTGTGTCTCCCATGGGAGTTCAGACATCTACCCGGATGGAGGAACCACCAGTGCAGGTGGCTCTGCCGGACTTGGTCCCCTTGGGCTCCCTGTACAGCCGGTGGAGGGGCTCACTCCACACCAGAAGTCCACAAGGGAGGACGAATTGCTCCTTGGAGTGCCTTCCTCTCCCTGGCAGCAGAGGAAACCCAGGATGACTAGCTCCTATGGAGGCTCCTAGCCTGGAGGCATGTATAATTGCCCAGGCTAATCCTATCCTAGCCTTGTAGTCTGAGCTAATCCTCTACAGCTCCTTGGGAGTCAGAGAAGAAATCCTTCCCCTGGGCTGGGAGAAACTGAAACGTCTCTGGGGAGCATCCGTGCCTTCCACTGACACCCGGGGGTGAGCTCAGGCTGGGTACTTGTCTTTGGAAAAATTACCTTGGGAGATGTGTCCCCTTACAGGCATCGTCCCCTTACGGTCCCAGGGGATGGTCCTGCAGTTGGATGCACGCAGCAGGCTCTGGGGCATCAAAGAGCTCCGAGAAAGCCAGTGCAACGCGTCCCCGTAGCGTTGGGGGAAATGAGGCCGAGTACCTCAGCGTACATTTCCTTCCTTATTCCCATCTCCGCGGCCTGCTGATAACTCAGACACTACAAAGAAACCACGGCTGCGGAGCACTCCGGAACAAACTTCCTTAATAGGGGGCTGAGATTGTGAATGGTGGTCACGAGACGCTGGAGAAGAAATGCGTCCAGCTCGGTGGTGGCAGAGCTGAGGCCTCACGGGCAGCGTGGGGAACATAGGGATGGGTTAGGTTTGGTGGTGCCTTATAGATAGGAGGGCTGGCAGGGCTTTCTTTGGAGGCCGGTCCATGGAGCAGCTTTATTCTGTCTTTTTGGATTAGTTTTGGAGCGTGTCACCAGCTATGCTTCTACTGGCCATCAGCTGGAAACATGGTGAAAGTCAAACAGCCTGGACCATCATTGGCCCTGTGTCTTGGCCCTGGCTGGTTGCTAGCATGAACCTTTGGTGGCCTTTTTCATAGCACTCTTAATGGACGCCTTAAGAAAGGCCAGGACATCACATCCTCTTACACCCTAACCCCATGGAGGAGGTTTACAGGCATCCACCAGCACTCGGCTTGCCCAAGGCATCCTAAATCCCAGCTCTGGGCTCACGGCCTCACTAAAGATGTTGCAGGTGTGCTCATGACCATGCCTTGGGGGTCCAGCAGTTCAGATCGTAGCCCCCATGAGTGGCTGATTGCCCTCAAGGGCAGGCCAAGAACGTCTTTTTAAAATAAACCTCCCCAGGCTGTTTCCAAATGCTCCCAAAGCCAACCCAAACGACTCAAGGGTGCCACTGGGAGACTTTTCGACCTCTGCTCCTCAGGCTTTCACCTCTCCCTGGATGGAGAAAGGATTGGCAGTCCTTCCTGGCTGTCTTTCCAGAGGGAAAAGGAAAGGGAAAATGAATGTCAGGGAAACGGGAGGTAGGGCAGTCTACACTCGAGCATGCTATGGGGCATGAAGAGCAGACGGTGCTGGACATCTGATTTTCTGAATGTCTCTCCCAGAGTTGGAGGCAAATCCTAGTCCATTTAGAGGAGGATAAATCATGCTTAGAGTCTCCTCTGTGCCTGGAGCATCTTCTGCTGACTGCTCAGTGGCGTGAACCGCCACTGTCATGATTTTGCAGCCCTAAACATCCCCGTAGCAGCCTGCAGACTTAAACAGCAGCAGGGAAGAAGACCTTCTCAAGGTTGTAAATCTAGGCACCCCTAGGTGTGACTCTCCTGTTAGACCAACTCACCCCAAGTTTGAATCTCTAAGTCCTGCTCAGACACTGAGAGGAAAACAGTGCTCTTTGCACTGGAAAACTGGGCTGTCAGCTATGAGCCAGGAGAGGCCAAGGCACTTGTGGCCAGTGGTTCAGAAGGAAGCAAAGTGGACGGAGTGACCAGAAGAGGAGAAAAGAAAGTTAAACAAACAGTGAGTCTTTATGCCGTGGGCAGGGACAGAGCTGGGAGCAGCGGGTGGGAGGCTGGATGAAAAGCAGACAGATGACGCCTGGGCCCCTTTTTTTGGCCTTAAAACCCACGGCCACGGGGAGGGAGGCTGATTCTCATCCCATGCTGCTGCTCAGCTTTGGCATGCAAGGAGAATTTCAAAGGGAATATAAACATCTTCATCCCCTGGAAAGTCCCTCTCGGCCAGCCTGGGGAGCGTGGATGAAAACCAGGACCCTGAATGCAATGGCATGGCCTGGAGTAGGGGAAGAGCTGCGTGGCCGCAGGGGGTGCTGGCTAGGTTGACCATCCCATCTGAGGGACAGCAACCTGGTGCCACGGTGTCCTCCTAAGGGCACCCCGATGCTCCCAGTGTTAGCTGGGGTATAGATGCTCCCATCCCCTAGCTTGGCCCTGGTGTGTTGGACCCCATGGCCAGCTAGGTCAGCTCACTAAGCTGACAGAAAACTGGCCGTTGTCGTTATGGTGTGTTTTTCTCCCAGTTTAGGGATCTGAACTTCAGTGGCCCCGGTACCACTTGAAAACGCTGCGTCTTCCAGCAGCTCAGAGGAGTTTGGGGCCTCCCAGACACGGGTGGCTGAAAGTCTCCAGCGGATGAGTTTGCTGTGCTCAGGGTTGGTTAGGGTTAGGACAAGGAGGAAAGGACATGATTTGCTTTTGAACGGGCAGAAAGTACTATTTGCGCATTAATAAATGAAAAGCCAGGGCTCCGTGCTCCCCTTTTGGCCCAGCGTGGGGTGTCTCGGCCCATCCTGCCCACCAGGAATGGCCTGCGCATCAGCACTGGGTTTCAGCCGAAATGGCCTGCACCATGGCCAAGCAGTGCCTGGACCGTGCCGGTCCCGCGGTGTCACCAGTGGGAAGGTGACAAGTGTCTATGGCACTGTTAATGCAGTGATCGCTGCAAACACTGGTTGGGGCTGGGGTGGGAGAAAGCGCAGGCTCAGCCCCACTTCCCTGCTCCTCCGGAGGCCCTTGGTGGGCTGCAGCCCCCTCTCGCCCCGGCAGCCGCCCCGACCCCCTGCTCCAGCCTCTGCGCTGCCACGTCCCCTTTTTGCCGGCAGGGGACTCTGCTGCAGCAGGATTTACCGGATTACGGAAAACAATTCCTGCAAGAAAAATCAGKCCGGGATGTTGGCCTGGAAGGCAGAGAGCAGGAAATCCCCCGCCGGACCCGAGCTGGGCGCCTGCTAATGATTCCCACGCCAAGGTGTGGGGTTGCACCTCTGCAGGCTGGTACCCCACTGGGACATCCTGGGGACAGGGAATACAAAGATGGAGCAGGGATGGAGGTGTCCGGATCCGGGGTCAGGCTCTGGTAGCATCTCCTGAGCCAATGGCAGGCCACGGGTGGGCAGYGCCACCGCTTCAAAGGACGAAAAAACACCCCTGATGGAGCTGGCTGGATTTTTGGGCTGGTTCAGAAGATATCTCAGGACCTGGGTGGTGGGATGAGCCTGGACACGGTAGCCCCAAATCCTGATYTCTGTGGTTATATTCCTCTTTTTAGTGCGGCTACTCAGCAAATGCACGTTTCTCCCTGGACCTATTCAGCTCYGGGTTCAACCCGCATCCACAAAAACAGCTGAGACAGAAATAACGGGATGTTTGCTCTCTCCTGGTACCAGCGTGATAGTCTTCCCTACCGCATCGAGGAACTGCCTGAGAAAAGGATTAAACTGGAGCAATCGGGAACTCAGGGGTGGCTGCAACGAGACCATCCTCCCGGGGTAGATTTGCAGAGCAGGAAAGGGCAGGAGCTGCTCTCCGGAGCCTGAGCAATTTATTCCAATTTATCCCAGCTCCTTTGGTCCCATGTCCTGTATGGATGGTACATGGCGTACAAAAGCCCTGCTGATCTTGCTCTTAACGTCCTGGAGCTTGGGCCAAACACAACAGAGGGCGAGGGAGACGGGCTGTGGCGAAGCTGCTCTCTTGGCAGATGTTTCGCAACGCCGTTTGCTCCGCCTGGCGATGCCTCGGGTGCCGTCACTGCCGGGAAGGAGGTGCCCCCTCCTTCCTCTGGACCCTGTGATCCGCAAAATAAATAGGCCGGGTGTTTCTCCTGGRTTTCAGGACTGCGAGGGTCCTTCACCCTTTTCTCCACGGTGGGATCCTGAGAAGGATCCACCACTGAGTAGATCCCAGGATGCGTGCAAAGAACTGTGCTGGAAATCGCCCCGATACACCCTGTTTCCAAACCTTCCCCCGGGCCGTGAAGGAGCCAGAGACCCCRGAGCCAGCAGTGCGGGGACCATCCCGAGCCTCCCCGCACCGGGCTGGGACATGCCCGACGCCTCCTCCTTGGCGGGAGAGCACAGGGCGGCAAGTCCAAACACGGTTTTGGGATGAGACAGCACAAAAACGCAGGAGCACGGTTCGGTCTGAAAGCAAAGAGTCTGATTTTTCCTCCCCCCTGCTAATTTCTAGGGATTTGGCCTGGGCACAGACTGCCAGTTTTTCTGAATTTGCAGCAACCCAAGGCGTCAGCTCCGGGGCCGTGAGACCCGCGGGCGGATGCTCGCGCCGAGGTGCCCGGGGCCATCTGATAGCGGCGTCACGGGAAGCTGGGGTTGCGGGTGAGAAAAACCTGCAGGCTATTTTAGAGCACCTTATCTCGAAGGCTTTGCCGTGAAATAAAAAAAGCTTAAAATTTTTTGTTTTAGCAAGCTGTGGGAGGTGACAGCGCCCGCGACGAAGGGAAGGAAACGCAGATGTCAGAGGCTTCTCCCCCTACTCCCGGCCACGGCCACCTGGCAATGAACGCTCCTCGTTGCCTTCGGCTTTCAACAGAGAAATCTTTCCTTTTCTTCCTCTCCTTTTTGGATTAAGCCTTATTTCACTAGTCCCCGGCTGGCTCTAGGTTTTGCCATTGGGGGTATGGATAGCATGGCATAGAGCAATAGAGGCAGAAGGGAATAATAGATTTGGGGGTGGGAAARGATTTTTTTCAGTTAAAATCACACTTTTTCCATTTTTTCAGGCTGTAACTTGGAGCCTAATTGCATTATTTTCCCTGTATTCAAGATTCCACATTTTAGAGGGTTTGAGCTGCAGAGGATTCACCTGTGTTTGTCCCCAAGCCAAAAAAAAATCCCCTCTTTCTTTTTTTTAATACACCGCCATTATTTCAAAATCTTTTACATGAATTTTAAAAGCTGTCAGATATTTTAACATGAAGACATTTGCCATTTCACTTCATTTTGATTGCAAAGGAGATGTACGGGACCGAGGCGAGGGGAAAATAAAAAAGGAAATGCCRAAAAAAATGCTCCTTATGGTCTTCCGTGTGCCACAAAAGCAGGAGACGCCAAAGACAGTTTGATCCTGCAATGAAAACTGGGGCCGTGAAAAGTCTTACATTTCGGGAGAGCATTGTAATGCGGGGAGGCGTAATCACGGCGATTCAAAGGGGCCCGAAAAACCCTCGAGTGCAAAATTAGGCTGCAAAGCTCCTCGCSGCGAGACGGCCTTGTGGCCGTCCCCTCCCCGTCACAAGCACGAGCGGACAAGGGGTTTCCAGACAAAACCCAGCCGGGTTTTTCGGGACGGCCACATTTGCAGAACAGAGGCAAAACCGCTTTCCTCCAGCAGCCAAGCTGAGACCTTGCAGCTCATCTCACCGATGCGACCGCCCAACCCGCTGCTATAGCAGCTTCCAGCTCCCTGGGAGACTTTGGCAATTAGTTATTCCTCTGCAATCCAACACCGGATCGCCCTAACTGTGGTTAGCTGGTTAAGAAAGGATATTTAAACTGGACATTTTGGGCTTTCTGGGGCATTTATTTGCTAAGGAGTCTGCAAATATTGGCGTTCAGCTTATGGAGGCCTTAAAATAAACCGCTCACAAAGCCAGGTGATTGGCGTGGTTATTTCAAACACCCGCCAGGTTGTTTTTTCAAAGCAAATGATACGTTGCCCCATGCATTTTTGGGAACTCCTAGAATAGTATTATTAGCCTGCGGGATGCAGGAATCTCTCCCATGCATTTGAACCCGACGCCGGGCTCCCGGACGGCACCCTGGGGTCAACCCTGGGTGAGACGAAGGCGTTGTGCCTTGCCAAGCCACCCAAGYATTGGGGAACCGGGTGACATCTCGGAGGAGGGGATTCTCTGGTGTCTAATATAAAGGTTGAGCTGGTGGGCGATCACTGCTTTGGCTCTCTTCCTGCTTTGCGGGCGAGCTCTTTTCTACGAGCCTTGCAGGAGCTCAACAGTGTGGAGACCCCGGTTCGCTTTGGAATTGGCCACGAGTTCAGAAATCACTCAGCAAGGCAGATGGGGCAACTTCAAAGACTCGCTCCTTCAAAAATCAGGCCCCAAAAGAGGAAAACTGGGAGAAAAATGTAGCCAGGACTCAGCACTTGAAAGAGAAGTGGAYGTACGAAGCGACTTAGAGTAACAACGTGGCGAGCTGCCTGCCTCTGCTGGTTTAAGGGCCGGTTTCCTAGAAAGGCATGAAMAGGGAAGAAAAAGTCCTGTATGTGGACACCGAGAAGGTCTAGCAAAAATAAGAGAAAACCGTCATCCTTCCAGCCYGCGCGGCAAATGTGCTTGGGTGGCAGGAAGCCGTGAGCGCTGTGCACTTTCCCTTGCTGCTCCCAGGGCTCAGAGCTATTTAGAAAGAGTGGTTTTCTTGGTTTTCTGTTTCTCTGAAGTGCCACCACGACCTCCTCGTTCCCCCTCGGTGGATATTATTCTTGCTAAATTCTCATTCTTGGGTTTGAGTGACTCACACGAGTCGGCGCTGGGGTGAGCGATGCAGAGCAGCTATTGCCTGCGGACGAGAGGGGAGGAACTCGAGCCGCTCTGCTTATTACGRGGAAGATTTCAAGGTGATTCAATCACAGTTTATAATAAATTCATAAGCGAAACAACGGTGTCCTGAGGGACTCATTACCTTGGCAGAGAGAGGCATAGCAGAAGCCAAGGCTGGGAGCAGACAGCAGATAAATTACAATGGAAAAGAGTATTTTTTTTTTTTCACGGGGACTGTGGTTAGATGCTGGAAACCTCCCGCTCTTGGTTTCTTTCGATCAGGATGAAAAGCCTTTGAGAAGGAGTCACTTCACTCCAGCGCGAGTTGCGGGTGGCCCCAGCCGCCGGGTGAAGCAGAAAGACCGCGGGACTGGGGATTATTCAATTAATCTAGCAACCTCGTCTGGTCTTCAACAGGAGCCTAGGAAAGCACCCACCAAGCACAGGGAGATGGGTCACAGGCAGAAGACGACCAGCTACCGAATTTATTACATTACCGGTGGTGGGATCAACCCCCTGTGAGTGTSGTAGGCGAGTGGAGATCCAGACCTGATTTCAGGAGAGATTAGGTGGAGGCTGAGTTCYGCCGAGGAGGTTTTGCCCCGCAGGTTGACTCCAGGAGATGTTGCCTCACTTGGTGCCAGAGTATCTCCTAGCCTGCCTGAGCCTTTGTCAGGCCTTCTAAGGTCAAATCAGAGTTTTTTGGGTCACCCAACACCTGGCCGGGCTGCGCAGGTCTGGTGTGCAGCAACTGCAAGGAGCTCCATGAAGCTGCTGGGGACGGATCAGGCRGAGGGAGGCCTGAAACCCGCACGATGGCTATTGAGGTCCACTTTGGCCAGCTGTAGGACAAGAGCCATGGTGGGGAGCACTGGGGTTGCCTTCAACCTGCCTCCACACCAAAGCCTCATCCAGTACCATTAGCTGGCTCCTTCAGGTCTCCTGCCCTCAAGAAGCAAGGACTTGGGCCAAGCGTGGGCGTTACTGGACATTTCTGGAAAAAGGAAGATGGTGACAAGATAAACTGAAGTCATCTCAGACATGAAGCCCTCCTCGCTGTGCTGCTGGGTTTTGGGGTGCTCCAGCAGCCCCCTCCACCTGAGCRGGTCACCCAGTTCYKGGGTGATGTTCAGCAACCCTGCTCRTGTGCCCGCTACCCTCTTCCTTGTACACATCAGAGGAGATGGCAGAAGAGCGCTAATAGCCGAAATAAATTTATTTCCTATAAGAAATCTGAGATGTTTGCATGTTACAAAAATAAAAMCTGTACAGTTATTGTCACAAAACTCACTTTTTTAGTATAAGTTAGTGCTTTTACAAACAATAACAAAAATACATATATATAATTTTCCAGTTGGTACCTCTCCAATCACTCCGAATCCGAATAGTGCCACTAGCTTGTGTGGAGCCAGGACCACAGAGGGACCCACATCTGACGGTGAATGAGGTGAACCAYCCTACAAATGTCCTGTTTCTCTTCACGTATGGTGCTCAGGGCTGAGCATGGACAGAGACAATTCCCCCATTGCCTCCTGTGACCATGAYAATGTTGGTCGGGTCAGGAGCCCTCCAAGGGACGACGGCTCCACTGAGCAGGACCACAGGAACCTCCCAGTTATGTCTGTGGGGTCCCAGTCACCCCGGCTGTACTTGGCTGGTTACGTGGCGCCACGTCGTTATCTCCAGCAAGCCACAAACACATGCTTAGARGAAGGGGGGTTGGGAGAAACTCTTTTTAGGTCTGAGAATTGGTTTTAAACCAGGATCAAATGTATCTGTCTAACCCTAAAATAGAGCCGTGGCTGCTCTTATAAAATATGACTAGTCCAGCTCTGCARGACAATTTTCATTTTTGGGTGGCTAAACAGCATTCTCGTGGCAAGGCTGGGCAAGGAAACCATGTGCCTGGGCTCTCTACTCTTAAACCCAGCAATTACAAAGAGAAAGACCAAGCAGATCATCTAGTGAAGTGTTTTGTGGATATTTTTGCTAGCCTGGTTTGGATTGCCCTGACAGACTTCAGGATGAAAGGCCAAATCCAGTGAGGACTGGCATGAGACGTGCCAACTCAACAGCTGGAAAGCCAATCAGAGACCTGAGCAAAAGCAGCCAAGACGGTGCTGTCCATCCCAACTGCGACTGGCCGGATTCTGGTGGTTTTGCACATGCTGGTGAGTATTTGACTCCCACCGGCCACAAGAAGCCATCAGTGGAGATCARCCTACACCCATCCTCCTTGAGAAGGGACATGGCACCTGGGGAGCTCTTCTCCCCCACCTCTGCTGCCTACCTTCCCCGAGCTTGGGGGTGCCCATCCTTCTTGATCTGCAGACCCTGAAAAAAAGGCCCAGTGGAGGAACGTCTCCACGCGAAGGAGACGCGAGCCATTTGCCATACACTTGATGTCTTCCTCCCCTTTCACGGATCCTCAGGATCAGCGTGGGCAAGACAGCCAGCACAGCASAGCCTGGAGAAGAGGGCTAGGACTAGACGCAGGAGCAGGGTCACTTCCCTGCTTAAGGATGCTCCAGTGGGAGTTAAACCCACACAGAGGCTTAGCCCTGACTAGCAGACACTGCTCCCTAAGCACCACGTTTAATGTTATGGCTCCTAAACTCAGCATTCAGCACTGCCAAATTTCCAAGGGAAGGTCCATGCTGTCAGTGAGGGATATGCTGAGCCCTGGGATTACTGGGATCATTGGGAGACTGGACAGCAGGGTCTGCGCAGGATTTCAGCAGCTCTTTGGGTCATGGCAAGCTGCTAAGGGCTGTCATCTCTGAGCAGCAACGAAGACATGGCAGCACTTAGCTGAGGGTATGGGCACCAGCCTACGCTCCTTTGCTGGAAACATGAATCATTAATAACAGGGTTAAAAACAAGGCATAAAGAGCTCAACCCCCTTAAGTTTTAATGAGCTGGAGATGATTATGAAAGGCAGCAGCTGAGATAACTCTACGAGTTGCTAAAAGCCTTTCRAAGGTGGACGTTGCTGGGGGGCAAAGCACTAGCAGGTCTCTGATGAGTAGGACACTAACCCCACTCACACTTCTTCATGGAGGAAGCTACAGGGGACCTGCCTGCTAGTACCAGCAAGCCCCCATGGGAAGGAGGGTATCGCCCCACCAGCAACCCCTTTAATGGCAAAGCAGCCCTTGGAGAAGACCTCGAAATCCCTTYCTGGCTAGTCCATCAGAGGCATGGGCAGAAGCTGGGGGAACATTTCTTAAGGGCTGTTAGAGCTGTGGGAGTCCCTTCGCTGCAGYGAGTTGTTTGCACTTGTTATTTTTATCGACCTGTTTATTAAARCCACAGCTGACGCTCCTCATCGATCGAAAGCCTTTCTTCCCTTGCCAAGAGACACAAAACTTCCGATAAACACTTGCTAACAACGTGCCAGGGTATCTGGAGAAAGGCAAATGTATTTCTTCAGTTTTCAGAAGTCTTTTGCATGAAAAGTTTCTGGTTTAGAAAACAATCTTAAATATTCAGGGCATGATTTTCTAGCACATTTTGCCACCATCRCAGAGGTCACTGACATTCACTGTTGGGGAGATGCCGTTCGGYGTTGAGCAGATGGGCAGGTTTGGCAGAAGAGACACAGATACGGAGTTTCTCGGTATAACCACAGAAGCATCTTCCTTCAAAAACGTTCGAAACGGCAGCTTGCATAGGAGTGCAACACGGACCACGCTGAAGCGGGTGCAAGCCGGGGCACTGCAAACCACCGCAGGCCTCGGGAGACCCAAGGCATCACCAGCTCCCTTCAYGCACAGGATAAACCCTTCCACTGGGGAGAGGGTACTCACCGTAACGTGATGGAGAAGAGCTAGGATTTCCCATCCTTGGATATCGTGTCTGTGTCATTGCTGGTTTTCAGGTGAGCATTGGGCATGATTCCCAGGGCCATTTCATTTTGGGCTTTCCCCGGCATTTTGTTGCCTGCAAACTTCATAAATCTTTGTCCTGCTAAGAAATATAAAATGGGATCCAAGCAACTGTTGGTGCTAGCTAGGGGCCTGGTCACCTTGTAGGCTAAATTGATAGCATTGAGGGTCTGACAGCTTAAGTCCCAGCTCCGGAAGGAGTAGTACAAGGTACGAGTGATGTGGAAAGGAAGGAAGCAAACGATGAAGACCACCAGGACTATGATTATCATCTTAACTGACTTCTTTTTGGATTGGGACATCCGGGAGATACCCCGTGTGGGCTGTAGCAGCCTCCGAGCCATTAGGCAATAGCACACGATGATGATGAGGAAGGGGATGCAGAAGAGAAGCACCAGCATCACCGAACTGTAAATGACAAACTGGCCAAAGAGGTCCTTCCTGGATGTGTCGTGGCAGGTGATACTGTCGCGCTTCATGCTGGTGGTGACGAAGAAGAGCACGGGCAACTGGCACACCACAGTGAYCAGCCACACGACGACCGACACTCTCCGGGCATAGCGAGCGTGCCCCCACTGCAGGGACTTCAGCGGGAAGCAGATGCCCAGGAATCGATGGATGCTGATGCAGAGGAGGAAAAGGATGCTGCAGTAGAGGTTGGTGTAAAACAAGAAGCGGACTATCTTACACAAGCCCACRCTGAACGGCCAGTTGTCCCCCATGGCATAGTAGTACACCAGGAGGGGCAGGGAGACCACGTAGAGCGTGTCGGACACGGCCAGGTTGAACATGTACGTGGTGGAGGCGTTCCATGTCTTGATCCTGAAGATGAAGACATAGAGGGCCAGCAGGTTGAGGAACAGCCCCACCACGCACACGATGCCATAGGAGACAGGCAGCAGGACGTACTTGAAGTCCTCATCAAATACACACTTGTACGTGTTCTCTTCCATGCTGCTTGTGACCRAGGAAGTGTTGACGATTCTGGTCCAGGCGTGAGGAGTTGTTAAGTTCGCCATCACCCTGGGGGAAAAGGAAACAGGAGGTAAGGACACAGAGGAGAGGATTCCCCAGAAGAGGCAGATTAGATGAGAAAGCCCCACTGCCGCAGCGACGYGGTGCATTGCAGAGGCCAGCATTTTCACTGTCACTATATTTGCACACTTTCGCTCTCCTCCTGTTGATGTTGCCATCAGCGCTTGGGTGTGTCTATCTGAAAGCGACCCGTGAGCATGGCTCACTGTGTGGCAGGCAACGCCATCGCAACGCACGTGACAATGACTCGAGCAGTGGCAGTGTGTATCTCGTGCCAGGACGCTGTGTCCCCATTGAGGTCAGGGCCTCACTGCGTTGGGTGTCTACGCAAGCAAGGTAGCCCCTCACGTGTAGGACTTAGGGTCTAGCAGATAAAGGGAGTTTTATTTTTCCTCATTTTACATCTGCAGCACAGAGRAGGAACCAAACTGGTCTGAAGTCACCAAGAAATCCAGTGTCAGTGTCAAACTTGGACCTTCCGCAGCCTAATTCAGTGCCCCAAACCACCTTTCCTGGCAGGACCAAATCTGGTCTCCTGAGCTGCAGAACGGGAAGTACGCTCCGTTCTGTGGTCAGCCATCCACGAGAAAGACATAGCTGAGCACTGTGAAATGTGCATCCTACAAAACCACAGGCAGAAAGGGCAGAAAAGGGAACTGCGTTCTTCAGAAAGCAGTTCCGTGACTGGCAGGGCAGTGATTTCATAGGTCCTCCAGGTCCTTCTGGTAGAGCAAACGTCACCACAGCATCTGCAGACCCCTGTAATWAAACCTTGCCAAAGGGAGTGTGTTCTCCACCTTCACCCTGTAGTCACCCTCTCTGGATTTAGGAGGAAGAGTTGGTTTGTTCTTGCTGATGCTTTTTTAATACCAAGGGGCTATGGAAAGGMAAGTGCAGGGTTTTGCTTGTGTTGGGATGATGGTGACCATCTGGCTGGTCTCTGGCCTTAAGAACTGCCTCTCCAGCATCACCACCACCAGAAAGTCCATCCACGCTTGCATAAGGCCAAGTTCACACATGGGAATGACTGGCTGAGGCTGGAAAAATAGGCTACAAGCAGTCACTGCAGACGTGCACAGTCCGGCATTGCACTGTTTTAGGAGGAACAAGGGCCCTTTTGTATGCTGGGGACAGCCCACGATCAGACTGACACATGATCGCTTAGCAAGTCCATCGGCCAGGCTGCGAAACAAAACCGATTTGCCTTGCTTTTTGCAAAACGAGCTGGTTTGATCCCGGGTGACGRGCAGGAATTGCCCCGACGGCCCAGCGCTGCTGCACCCCATTACAACCCCGACACAGAGCTGGCTGCAAGCACCCGGTGACACAAGGCTTCGTCGTGCAGCCCAGCRGTTTTCCCCGAGCTGAACGAGGCCGAACTCACTAAAATCCTACCCACTAACGCTGGGTAAGAATGAAAGGGGAACCCAAACGCCAGGGAGGAAGCAGAACCCAACTGTCACGTGCATCGCGGTCCTCTAGCTAAGCCTGGAGGATGGAGCAGTCCCAGGGCCTGCTGCTGGGAGAGGTAATCCAGCCCGCCTTGCTGGCCAGCTGCCCAAACCGGACTGAAATGACTATTGTCCCCATGTCTACGACTCGCACGGCTAACAACAACCGTCCCTTTGAAAGCACCCCTTTGCAAAAAGTCCTGAAACAGTCCCTGCTTTCATCTCCCCGTGCACAAAGGCAGGGGCAGGAGGGGCTCAGAGGCGGGCGGTGAGGCTGCTGCAGCTGGAGGGGAGCCGGCGGAAACGGGGTTACGGGCAGACGAAGCCACCGCAGAAGCTCMGCGAGCAGSAGCRACCACRGGAYGAAGGATTTGGGTAAAGGTGCTCTYGTATGATTTTACTGAGSCTGGTACATGCCCTGAGCGTCCAAATCCCCGCGTGGCTTTAGGTGACAGTGCTCAGCTCTAACCTGGCACCACTACGCTAGGTGAAACAAGAGGTGCTGAGCAAGGAGCAGGCAACGCCGTGCTCCTAGAAGCCATCAACGGGGACTATCTCTGCCTGAAGAGAAGCTCCACTGCAGAGAAAGTGACCTGACAACTCGTATGGGACGGAGAAGGGGTGAAGCGATCCCTCCAACCCGTCATCACATGGGAYAACCCCAACCACTTGCTCCTGGGGCTGGATTAGACGGAGCCGGTTCTCGCCCGGCCTCCACGGACGTGGGACAGAAACGCTCCCCGCTGATGTCTCCCTCCGTTTGCTCRTCCCGTTGGACGTGTTTGGGAAGCAGACCACAAGCGTTACTGGCCAAGGCTTGCGCATCCCAGGAACGTGGGAAGAAACCACATGCTCATGCCCTGCCTAACCTGCAACATCTGCAAAAATCCAAATATAACTTTGGAAACTGCTCTGTTCTCAACACAGGGAACTGAGCTACCACCCACACCATCCCTGGTCCGGCAGGTTCTGCTTTTTCTTGGGCCTGGTTCTTCTCCTTCCTTCTCACCCAGGCAGATACTTCGCTTGACCATCCTCCACGGACTTTTTTTCCCCTGCAGATGGAGATGTCCAGTAATGCTCAGGGAAACATGAAAACACTTTTTTTGCTGCTTATTTCCCTGATTTCTTCCTTCACTCTTAGCTTTGCAGATCTGGAGCCAAAGACACAACGGTTCCCCACAGACCTGGCAGCAGATGAAACAGTTTGAACAGGCCACCATGAAGAAGCGGGCCATCCAAGAGATGCTCAAAAAGGCCCGGGGAAGGTCTACGGCGCTCCGGAAACCTCAGTCTCACATGCGGGGAGCCCCTGGTGCCCTCTGAGCCAAGCGGGGATATTGCTATCGCTGAAGCTGTTCTCCAGCGCTAGCACCACTTCATCACAAGCCTTTGAAAACAGCAGCAAGCCCCAAGCTCCTACGTTCATCCCGGCTTGAGTTAGGGTATGTCCTGGTCTGGAGAGGATCTTTCAGGGCAATTTTTAGAGAAACTGGTGCAGGGGAACAACCAAAGCCCTGTGAAGCCCTCAAATGAGGGTCTGGGCCTGGTGGCCACCCTGCCACCAGTGCCAGCCTCGGCACCCATCCGCCTCCCTTTGGCTTGCAGCTGGGGGCTTATGGCACCCTGCAATGGGGCTGCTTATTTTATGAGCCCTTTTGGCTTGCATCAGTGGATCTGCCATGCGGAAACGCAGCAGAAAGGCGAAGCTCCCCTAACGTTTCCCTGGACACCCCATCTTTCAGTGTCCAGCCCGTTTCCACGACTTATTTCCTCCCAGCAAGCTCCTGCAACACCAACTACAAATCACAACTCATTTGAAACCCCTCTGCAAGAGGACACGGGGCATCTCCTCCAGCATTTAGGGGGACACAGGCTGCCCCAAGCCACACRGAGCCCTTGATGCGGACGTGCCAAGATCCACATTGCCTTCTCTGAGAAAAAGAGCAAATGGGGCTTTCCAGTTGGCTCGACAGCGTAATTACGGAGACAAAACCCCCGCTCACAAGGCAGCCTTGTCCCTGCTCTCCTTCCTCGCTCTTTCGGAAATGCAAAAGCCTTTCTTTTTTTTCGAWTTTTGCCCAGATGACCAGGATTCCTGGGACAAAACCTGCTGTGTCTGTTGGGGCTGCGGTCCACCCTGCTTGCCCCCGACTCCGTTACATCCGCAGCGAGCGAGACGGAAAGGATGCGACCAGCCAAGCCATGGGGAGATGCAAAAGCCGGCGGCTGCCCTTTCCTCTGCCTACGGGTAAGATTTCAAGCGTGCCAGATTTTACAGCGATGCATCGAGCTCCGGCTGGGACGAGGGGGCAGGAAGGGGCAGCGGGGAGGGAGAAAGCAAAGGGAGGCAGCACTCTTTGCCCGAGGAAACCAAGCATGAAAAATACTTCTGGGACTTCTGAAAGCAAATCCCTCTGGACATTTCGGTGAGGACCAGTTGTGTCTGCTTCCACCATGTCCTTCCCGTGGTTTTTTTCTCTTGCACGAATGCAGATGACTGCGCACAGCTTTTTATGCGCCCTCCGGTCACTCGGACACAGCAAGCTCAGRGCATCGCCCGTGTGTGTCAGCTCCTCCAGTTTGGACCACGTGCCGGGTCCGGATGAACGTGGCTGCACTGGCCGGACAGGCTCGCTCCGCGTATATATTCCCCCTCCGGCACGTACATGTGATGCTGGTATCCCAAAATACTCYTGTAACGGTATCTGCATGAGGATATTTGGAGGAGTAAATAAGGGAAGGAGGGGGCTGTCGGCGGAGGAGGGCACGCASCAAGGTCACGGGCGCCCAAGGGACTCGCGGCACCCAGGGCCAAGGCAGGGCGACGGAGCAGAGATGGGGTTGTGCATCGAATCACTGGGTAAAGGGATTTAATCCTCTTTTTTGCCCCTTTTCTCAGTGACCCCGCTGCCCTCCCAGCCGCCTCCGGGGCGGATTTTGTGCCGGGATGTCTGGCAGCAGGACCAAAATTGCTGAAGCAAAAGCAWATTGCGGCTGCAACTGAATTCTCGCTGGGCTTGGATGAGGTTTAACGGGAATAATCAATGCGGATGCATTTTCTGGCAGGGCCGCGGAGCTGCGCGGCTGTGAGCAGCCCTGGCTGTGCTGATCGCAAACGCAGCTCCCGGGGTCTCGCGCCGGAGGGCAACGCCGTGCCGCATTTACAGCATTTCCCTGCCCGATGCGGAGTGTGGGTGTTCTCCCCGCCCTGATCTGCAGGAATTTCATGGAATTTGCAGGCATTTTGAGGAATTTGCAAAAATTTCGTGGAATTTGCAAGAATTTTCTGGAATTTGCAGGCATTTTCTGGAATTTGCAGGCATTTTGTGGAATTTGCAAGCATTTTGTGGCCTCATCAAAATCCCTGCTCCATATCAGGAACCGCTCAAGATGCTGGGAAGCAAACAACCTGGCACGGCTTCCTCTCCTCCGGGAGCACGGTTAAAATCCTCAGCAATTTTCACAAGAAAACAGCCAGAAGCTTCCGACCCCGCGAAGCCCCCGCCGAACGCGCAGCCGGCGCCGGGGGCACTTGTCCGCGTGATGTCACACGTCCCGGGGCCGAAGTGTCCTCGCCCCGGCCAGCACCCGCCGGCTCTGCAAACCCCGGTGCCCATTTCCACCCGGTGAGCGACCGCTGGCAACCCGACGCCTTGGCCTCGTGCCTCAGTTTCCCCTTTTGCCCCTCAATCAGAAGGGCAAAAAGCCCTCCGGAAAGCAGCGTGGGGTTATAGGAGTCTTGGAAGCAGCAGCTGGGAATGAATTTGGGGCTAAAGCAGCGAAACAGCGATCCTCCCTAATATATTGGGAAAGATGCAAACAGCTGGAATATTTCAAATTTGTTTTCTCCGTGAAAAGCATTTTTTGAAGGTTTGGCTTAATAGAGGGCCAGAGCTTGACCCACGCTGGAAAGGGGAGGTTGGACGAAAGACTAACCTGCAAAACCCCCTCATGGTCTCATCTCATGATCTGTGTTTCAGCTCGGATGAAATGTTGCAGTTGGATCCAAATGACTTTTTCCRGGAATTCCTCCTTGCTCCTCCCGAGAAACCTCAGCTCTGATTTAGGGGAACCCAAAGCAATCTCCTTCGCTTTCCACAGCAGCCGAAAACCAAAAACCCCTCGGTTCACCCCAAACCGGCTGCAGCGCCGGGACACCCCAGGTGCCGACCCTGATCCCAGCATCACGAGCGGCGGGGATGGAAAAATGAAAAAAAACCCGGGGTGTCACGATCCTTAAGGCCTCCTGGTGACGGAGGGGAGCGCTGCAGGGCTTTTTTGCACCGTTTCCACGAGAAATCGGACTTTGCGTCGGCCGAGGAGCGTCCGGTTTTGCAGCGAGCGACCCGTTTGCTCCGCTGCAAGGCGGCCGGAGGACGGGGTTTTTCTCCGCGCGCCCGCGAAGGAGGAAGAGGAACTCGGAGGGCGCCCGATGCGTTTTGCAACGACCCGATAAGAAAAGCGGAGCGGAGGGAGAGAGGAGATGCTTCACCCCGGCAAACGGCCGCTGCGGAAACGCCGCCCCGCTCGCAGCTCCCGGCACCCGGCGCTTCCCGGGATTTGCGGCCCGGGGAAGGATGCAACGGGTCCAGAGACAGGGTCTTGCTTGGGTCGCGGTGCAGAGCCACGYGCGCAGCCCTTGCCGCGGGGTGACAGAGGGACCCGGCTCGGCCGGCGCCGGAAACCGCGGAGCAGCAGCCGGCCACGGCCCCGCGCGGCTGCGGAGATGGTTGCGAAGCGGTGAGTGAGCAAGCGACCGGCGCGGGGGACGAGAGCGGCAGAGGGAGGCCGGGCGGAGGTGTAACCGTCTACGCCGGCAGCTCTGCGCTTGGCCAAGCGAAGCGCTCCGACTGCCCCGTCGGTTTGGGGGATTTGGGGAGTTTTCCCAGTTTTTGCACCACTGCTCAGCTGGGGGAAGCGGAGGTTGAGCCGGTGGCGCCCGGCTCCGGCGTCGCACCTCTGCCCGGCTCTGTGCGTGTGCACGCGTGTGCGCGGAGGCGCGTGCGCGTTCCCACCCCGACGGCAAGTGCTGCGCGCTCCTGTCCTGCAGCTGTGCCGCACGCTCCCAATCCGTCGCACGCTCCCGCTTGGAGGGTGTCGCACCCGCACGCCGGGCCCCACGCACGCTCCCCCCGCGCCCACCCCCGTGCCCGGCGCCGGCCGGCCGCGACGGGGATGGGCACGGGCACGGGGACGGGCACGGGGTCCCGCTCGCTCGCAGCTCACCGCGACGGGCCGAGCCGAGCCAAGCCGAGTCCAGCCGTGCCGAACCGAGCCGATCCAAGCCGATCTGAGCCGA
>PTFA01000001.1:14815298-14829925 GCA_003342895.1 Casuarius casuarius | reverse complement strand
TCGGACCTGCAGCCCTGCCCGGGCCGGGGAGCTGCCTGTTCCCCGCGGCCGGGACCGGGACCGGGGCCGGGGCTGGGACCGGGACCTGCCGCCCCCTCGGGGCCGGGGCCAGCGCGCCTCCCCCCGGCCGCCGGGGCCGGGACCGGGGCCRGGACCGGGCTCAGCCAGGAGGTCGCTCTTCCAGCAGACCCGTCCAAACTCCCCTCCTGGGGTCCTGGAGGTGCAAAAAGTTTGCAGAAACTCGACGGCAAACCCGATCCCGGCCACCAAAAATCTTCCAAAGGTCTCAAACACGTCGGAGTAGGTCGCGTTGGGGTCGGGCGGGAGCCGAGGGCTGCGCGCGCCGTCCTGCTCCTGGGGATGCTCGGCCGGGCCACGGGGTCCTTCCACGTCGGAGGCCCGTCCCCGGCTTTCCAGAAGGTTGGTCCTGTCTTGCTGCCCGGTGCCCAAACCTACCGTCCCCGCGCTCGCCCGGCTCAAAGCCYTCCCAGATTTGAGGGGGTCGGGACGGGGCAGGGGGAGCCGCGCGGGCGGCCGGGCTCCATTTCCGCCGGCGGGTTCCCCAGCTGCGGCCGTGGGTGGCCGCCGGAGCCGCGTCCTGCAGCTGGAGCCCGGCACCGCTGTGGGATGCGGCCGGGGGCACCGGGGAGCCGAGGGGAGGGGAGCGGCCGAGACGCCGGCCGCGGTCCGGAAGCACCGAGCAGCAGCCGGCCGAGGAGGCGTTAGCGGAGGCTCCGACTTTGGCCGCCCGATGCTGGAGCTGGAGCACAAAACTGCYGGTTTCCTTCTTCTGATGTCATTTGTTTGAGGAGGGAAAAACAATACATCATGTCGCAGCTATTCGGGCCTGATAAGGGAGGCAGGACGGGCTCGGTGCGTGCGCGGACGCAGGGGGATGCCGGCGCAGAGCTCTCGGGACGAGGCTTGGAGCGGCTAAACCGCCTGCCTGGGGCTGGCAGGGGGGCAAAGCACCCTGGTTAATTAAGCCTTTAATTAACCTTAAAGCTTCTGCCCCTCTGATCCGCTGAGCAGCTCTGCCAAGGAAAAAATTTAGGTGGAAGAGAGGCAGGAGACTGCGTGATTATTTGCAGATGCGCCTAGGTATCATGCCCAGCCTCATCCACCTTGGTCTTTCCCATGCTTAACCCCAACCAGAGGGAGACCTTGGTCCACCTTGGTCTTTCCCATCCTTAACCCCAACTGGAGGGGGATCTTGGTCCACCTTGGTCTTTCCCATCCTTCTTCACCCCAACCGGAGGGGGACCTTGGTCCACCTTGGTCTTTCCCATCCTTCTTCACCCCAACTGGAGGGAGACCTTGGTCCACCTTGGTCTTTCCCATCCTTCTTCACCCCAACCAGAGGGGGACCTTGGTCTACCTTGGTCTTTCCCATCCTTAACCCCAACTGGAGGGGGATCTTGGTCCACCTTGGTCTTTCCCATCCTTCTTCACCCCAACCAGAGAGGGACCTTGATCCACCTTGGTCTTTCCCATCCTTTTTAATCCCAACTGGAGGGGGACCTTGGTCCACCTTGGTCTTTCCCATCCTTCTTAACCCCAACTGGAGGGGGACCTTGGTCCACCTTGGTCTTTCCCATCCTCAACCCCAACCGGAGGGGGACCCCAAAATCTGCATCCGCCATCCCGAGCTGCTCCGAAGCGCTCCAACCACAGGAGTAAAGCAGTTTCGAATCCAGCTGGAGAGAAATGAATGATTCACCCGTTGGAGAGCTGGAGCTGGAAACCAGCCCCTCGCTGCTTGAACATCTCCGTTTCCCCAGCCTTTGGCAGCGACGCGGGTTTCTAAGAGCCTCCCTCCGGGGCGCCGAATTTAGGACTCTCTCTTGACTCCTCCCCATCAGCAAATTTAAGAGCAGCGGTGCAAAAAGGGCTTTACGCTGTGCTTTAGCATCTTTTATTTTTTTTCTTCTTCAGCAGCGCTTAGGGGGTTATTTTTTAGCCCAGCTTTTGCTTCCTCTCCTGCTCCGGGGGCTTGGAGCATCCCCAGCGGGAGCGAGGAGGGGGATGGCGAGGCTCGCTTTTCCTGCCGGCTCCATAAATCACGGGCTTCGGAGAGGCGCTGGCGAATCCCCCCGCGCCGCCCGCGACCTCCCAGGCTGCCGAGCCGCCGGCGCCGGGCACAAGCGGCCCGTTGTGGCCCCGGGCTCCGCTTCGCCAAGGCCTTAAATAAACACGACCCGCCGGGAAAGACAGGTTAAAATTAACCCACGGGCCAGGCCTACGTGTCCTGCGGGCAGGGGCAGGGCCGGTCACCCCGGGTGCCCCCTCGAGCCGTCCCTGTCTCACGTCGGGGGGCTACAGCTTCTCCTTTTTTTGCATTTTTTGGCACCAGCAGACCCGATCTGCCAGAGCAGGTTAAAAATCACCGCGGGGACTGAGCAGCAGCTCCATTTCGGCGTCCCCGGAGCCACGTGCCCAGGGCAGGAGGGCTCTGCCATGCACATTTGGGGGGATTTAGTGGGAATTTGGTGCCCCGACGAGGCAGATGCTCCCGGCCCCTCGAGCCTCCCCGCTGAAACCGAATCCCCCTAAAAATAGCAGCGCGAAGCAACTCATCTGCGTAACGAGCCGAGCCCAAAATAGGGCCCGGGGAGGAGGCTGCTGCGAAAAAAGCTCATTCCTGTATTTGCAGAAATGGTGATGAGCCGGGTTGGGCTGGATTTAAAATCTGCCGCCGGGTCACGGAGGAGGGACATCGCTGCCTCGCTCACCCGTTGGCATCAGGGTGGCAGGACCCCCATCACCCGTCCCCAAATCCCCCTTTCGGAGCTGTTCCCCCCCAAAGACATGGCAGCAAAGCTGGCCCCGAGCCGTGGAGATGCCGAGCAGCGAGTTTCCAGCAGCGGTGGTGGAAAAGCAGCGGCTCTCCGGGCCGGTTTTCCTGCTCGCGGCAGGAGCAGCGAGGAGCCGCGCAGGGTCCCACCCTCCGATGCCTTTGTTTCCCAAAAAAAGAGCTGCTCTCCGTAAGGGGCTTTTGAATTCGCTTCCTTCCTGCCCTTCTCCAAAATAACCTTTCGCTCCTTGGGGAGGTCTCCACCAGCCCGGCACGGCGGCGGGACGGATGCGCAGCCCCCGGATGGTGGGATGCTCCTTTTCCATCTCAACCTAAGAGACTTGCTCGGACCCCCGTGTGTGGCCCCTCGGGACCATCCATCCAAATTAACATTTCCACCGGGTTGAAGGGCTGCACCAAGCCCCTCCTGAACCCCCAAACCAAAGGGCCCGGGGAAGAGTGGGACGGCGGTTCGGTGCTTCATCACGGATGTCCATTTTCCTAAACCTCTAGCAGGTGCCTTCACGTCGGCTTTGCAGCAGCCGCCGGTTTCAGAGCATCCGTCCTGGCCCTGGCGAAAGCCGGCTGGAGCTGGGGTTAGATAGGAGGCATCTTTCCACCCCTGCTGGCTCTGCCCCGGGGGCGATAACCCCCCCAAGGAGGGAGACCACGTCCCAGGCTCGCTCCCAAATCGCGACCTTGTCAGGAGGCCAATATTGTTATCTAGGGCCCGGCTGGCGTTTCGCATTTGGACCCTGGCCACTGCCTTTAAAATAACTCTCCCACCACTCCCTGCTTTTAAAGGGCACGTTCCAGGGATTAAGACGGAGTCTCCCAGGCCGGCTCCTCGGCTTTGGGACCGATCCGGAGCAAAAGCGCCGGGCGGGCGCTCTGAGCGCTGGAGATCCCCCGGCCGGGAGCAGGCTCAGCCTCCTCAGCGCACGGGAAGAAAATCCGATCGACAAGCCTTAGCCAAACAGGAGTGAATCCCCTGGGGGAAAATGGTTATTTCCTTGTAAATCTGCCTCTCATCCTTGGCTGAGCAGCACTGGAAAGTCTAGATTTGCAAAGTAAGCTCTGTTAGGCAAGAACACTTATTCCACCAGCCGGTACTGCTGGAAAAATGAGACCTGCTTTTTGGCTACACCAATCCTGAAATCAAAGGAGCAGGTTTCCAAGCTGAAAACGAGTGGCGAATAATTGAGCGTTTGATGAAATAGGTAGCAGCTAGACCGTTTCGAAAAGAAAAGCTAAATTGTGCCTAAGCGGTGCTGCCCGTGTCCCCAGGGCAGTGACGGAGCAGCACCACGGCCTGGCCCACTGCGGCTCCACATCAAACTGGACGAGCGCCGGGGAGTTTCGCCACCACCCGTAGATAACCAGGTCCAATTTTTGGCTGCCACCTGAATTTCACCCTCGTGAAAGCCAGGAGATAGGACTTGGGCTGACTTCTGTTAGAAAGGCGTCGGGTCTTGAGTCCGAGACAGCCCCAGGGAGACTCCCAGCCTAGATGGTCCTGGTGTTTAACGCTACTTTTTCCTGCCCAAATATACTAACATCTTGCGTTTTATTAAAGCTGAACCTGTGACTAGCTCAGACATCGAGTCACCAAATGGCCTCTTTGCGCACAGCTTGGTGTGGTGCAAGCCATGGCTTGATCTCCCTTTTAATAGTTTCGACAGCTCTTTATGGGAAAGGAGAGGCCGAGCCAGCCTTTCCCGGGCTGCGAGTTGAACGGGTGGTGGATGGCGCCGGCTTCACGCTCGGAGATGGACCGTGCACAAAGCACTCATGAAAAACACACGATGGCTTTCCTCCTCTTGAAGACTTATCCCATCTAAAGCATCATAAATTCAGACCTTGGGTCACCCTATGGTGTAGCTGGACCTTAGCTGAGATTCGTGAACAGAGGTTAAATGAGGGCAGTTCACATGTTAGCAGGTTGCAAGGACACCCCAGGCATGATTTGGGACAAAAATCCCAACTTTAGCCTCAAGCTGGTAGCTCATATTAAAACTGGTGCACATGGAAATGCCAGACTAGGACTTCCCTCCTCTGGGTTAGAAAAGGCCCGTGATGGCGAGGAAGACCCTTCCCGCAGCCGGGACAAAACCTAGGCTGGTGTCTCCAGCCGTGGGAATCAGCTAAGTTCAACTTTTTAATGCCTCGGCTGCAGGGCAGCTACGTCAGGCCACCGAGAGCAAAGCGTCGGGATGCGCTTGGAGCCGCAGCAAGGACCCTGGGGGCTCTGTGGTTTCCAGAGTGAATAAATCATCTGAGAAGAAAAGCCTGGGAAGAGATCTTTGCAGGAGGAGCAGGTATTTGCAAGGGAAACGGATGGACGTTTATCTCCAGCTAGATAAGGATGCCAGGATTGCCTCCCGGCCGCCCAGCTGCAGCGGGAGTGAGTCACTCGCCTTCCTGCGGTGGGAGGAAASCCTCCGGCTCGTGGGGAGCCCTCCTGGTTAGCTCCTGGGCGCCCTGCCCTGCGTAACGGAGAAGCTATTTTGGACTACGACGCCCTGCCGCTTCCTGCGGCCCCAAGGCTGAGCCCGAATCTCAGGGCGGGCTGTCCCAGCAGTGGCGAGGACTTGGCTTCGGGGTACCTGGGGAGTCTCTGCTCCAAAATTCAGCTGCTAAAATGCCCCCAAACTCCAGCTGGGAGATGCGACAGGCATGAAGGGACCAGGGTGAGGGCCCAATGTCCCCAGAAATGGGGTGATGAGCTCTGTGCCAAGCGGTGACCTCCTCCCAGGTGCCCAGGACCTTCTCCAGTGGATGGAAAGCTGTTCTTACTGCAGGGCAAASCTCAGCCGGAGCTGGGCAGATGACATCCAGGGATGGTCATGGGTGGAGACATCACTCAGCAGGAGAGTTTCTCGCCCAGGGCTGGGCAGCTGCCAATGCCCTAAGTCTCGTCACTGCACCTGAGCAAGCTTCCTTGGCCATGCTGGTTACACACTGCGGGAGAAGTCCGTGCCTCAGTTTCCCCAGCTGTTGAAAGGAGGACACGGATTAAGTACTGCAACTCTTGCAACTAGACGCTGCTTCAGGAGCCTATGCCAAAAACATGACGGTGGAACAAAGCGAAACAATTCAATTACATTAGCTAATTATATCACCACACTATTTCCCCGTGGTTTACAGCAACCAGAGGAGCATTTTTCACATCAGCACATTTTGCTAGCTTACTTTCAGGTTTCTGGGCTCCTCCCCACTTTCTAGGACCAAGCCAAGAAACAGGGTGAAAGCAACAGGGCCAAGGCACTAAGCCTGGCTGGGTACTGACGTCTTTTCCTTGGCTTCCGGAGGAGCACCTGGGCGAGTGGGGAGGATGAGCCACCCGGTGATTACATCTTCTTGGCCACCCCGTCCTGCCACGTCCTGCTCCATCAAGCCCCAGCGCAGGCCCTGTGGAAAGGTGGACTCCTTGGAGCAGGTGGAGGGCGTTTCCTGAAGGACGGGTTGCTGAAGGACCCCCGGGACCTGCCAAATAATGAGTTTGTTGGCCTTGGAGCCTGCTGGTTGAGGAGGAAGTTGTCTTCTTGCCAGATGGAGAAAATGACACATCGCCCAGCTTTCTGTGGAGCAAACAAACAGCCCTTGGGGTTGAGGCTGGAAGGGACCTCTGGGGTCTCTGCTCAAACATGGGCAGCTAAGAACGGGCTGTTCAGGGTCCTGTCCGGGAAAGGCTTGAATATCTCCAAGGATGGAGATTCCCCTGCTCTCCAGGCCCCCTTCCAGGGCTTGACCACCCTCAGGGAGAAATCRTTTTCTAGTGTCTAATGGGAATTTCCCTGGTCCAGCTTGTGCTGTTTTCTTTCATCCCATCATGTCTCTTGTCCCATCCCTGGGCACCTCTGAGGTGAGTCCAGCTCCTCTGCACCAGCAACAAGATCCTCCTTGGCCTTCTCCTCTCCTGGACTCCAGCCCTGACCACCCTGGGGCTGCGCTGGGCTTGCTCCAGTCTGTCACTGTCTGCCTGGCACTGGGGAGCCCCAAACTGGACCCAGTGCCCCGACGTGGCCTCACCAGTGCCAAGGTTGGTGTGTCCCAGGAGCAGGACCCTGCGTTGGCCCATATCGAACCTCCTGAGGTATCAACCACTCTCCCCAGTCTGGCATCATGCACAGACTTGCTGCTCCATCCCAGGCTGTTGAAAGAGCTGTTAAGCATGTCTTGGTCCTCCAGTTGTCCCTGGAGCGTGCACGAGAGGTCTCAGAAGCCCTGCTGCGGTGGGACATTGCGTCTGTGGGACTGGCTGCCAGAAACCAGGTTAACTCTTTATTTCCCACCTCGTGTGGGGTCCCTGCACAGGAGAAGGGGACACTGCTGGGGCCACTGTGCTCCCCTTCCTCATAGGGAGGTCTGAACTGAGTCAGCCCAGGGACCGTCCAGCCTCTTGCAACGGGAAGGAGATGCTTGGAGAAGGGCAAGGACACTCCTGCCTCCGCTCCTGCATCCGGCACCGTGACCTTCACCCCCCAGGCAACATTTCCTTCCCACCCTCCGCCGGCAAATTCGTCTCGCTCGGGGCACGGGGACACCCTGTGCCTACATATAGCAGAAATAAGGGCACGTGCTATAGAGTCATCTGAGGAGCACACCAGCGAGAGCGCCCTGCCCAGCGGTGTCCCTCCGTGCTGCACCTCCGCTTGCACCGGGCAGACCTGGACTTTTTTCCGAGCTTTTTTAAGCGCTGCATTGCCAGATGCACATCCTTTCTCTATATGCTGAAGGGCCGTGATGAAGCTGAGCTTAGCTAATGTTTATAACCCATATGTTTATATGCCTATATTGTTTCTAGCTACTGCCTGACTCCAAATGCTGGGAGTTTCCAGAGGCACAGCCTGCATTTGTGAATGCCCAGAGTAAATGGATTAGATTTTTTCACGGAGTTGAAAACAAAATAAATTCTTGCTTCATTTCCCCTATGACTCAGAGATGAAAAATTGCTCTCCAGAGTGGCTATTGTGTAAGAGCAGGCTTGGTAAGAGCGCTTTGCTGTTTGCTACTGCAGCCTAACAGCTGTTCCCGCAGAAGAAAAACCTCGTGCAGAGCAGGAGCAACTCACTCGGACCAGTGGAAGAAACTCAGGAACACGGCAAGTCTTTCTATTGCATAAGATCAGGTTATACGCAAGCGATGTATTAAAACAGCAACCTTTTAGCCAGCACACCTTGTGTATTTAGTGCTGCGGTGAAGCTGTTGAGAAATTATCTACCGTGGCTGAACGAACTCAGCTTTGGGAGAGCAATTGGAAAAAATAAAGGCGAAAGAGAAAAGTGGAAAGGTGTGGTGGAGCTGATCCTGTGTGCCTGCCCGGTTCACACACAGCAGGGCTAAACCACTACCACCAGCCCAAACCAGGTGGCTTCAGTTCCTCGCGCGGGTGCCAAGGCTCCGGCATCACACCCATGCCCAAGCTCCTGCGCAACGGGATGAAAGATGCTGGACTTTGCTCCTGCCACGTTGCCAGATCCTTACCCAGTTTTGCTTCCTCCTGGGCCTCAGCAGACCGTGGGCACCTTCAAGGTCTCTACCCACCACCTCCTGGTGTCCCCTGCTCCTGCCCCCTTCCCGGAGCTCCCGTTGGAGCTGGGTCCTGCCAGCGATGAAGAAGGTCACAATTCCCCAGTCCGTATTTCTGGGGAGATGTGTCCAGTCTCCTCCCAATAGTTCCTCTTAGGAGCTTCATCTCTGTTTCCTTCCGCTTACTGGAACTGAGGATGGACTCTTCCTTGGAGGAAYCCAAAATGATGGGATCCCTCCCAGTAAGGATGCTTTTACCTCCTACAGCCTCTTGTCCAAGCAAGCAAAACCTCAGCGTGGCTTCATTTCTGTGCCACTGGGTATAATATTCGGTGTTGGGGTCTCAACCCTTTCGTGGAGAAGACCGAAACAGAAGGAAAGGAGTCAAATAGTGAAGTCCACCAGCTACAAAAGAGGAAGGGACATGAGCGCTGCTGAGTTACGCTGTGGAAATGTTGCGGCTGAAAACAGCAGCAAGTGAAAAATGTTCCTAAGGAAGAAATTCTCACAGTCAGATTGTCACTTCAGTGCTCAAGATGGTGGCAGCGTGCAAAGCATGAAGCGAACGAGCGAGAAGGGAAGTTTGGGCTCGTGGCCATGATGCAGGCAGGAGACTCGCCRGAGTCATCTTCAGTCCCTGGTTTGGAGACGCTGCCGTTCTCCGCTGACCGAGGGAAAAGATCCTCGCAGAATTTGGGGCTGATTTAAATTTTTAAATGTTTTAACGCCGCATTCAGGCCCTAAGGCACACACCTCCCCTTGGCCGACCCATAGCTGTTCTCCTGGGCTTCGGAGGGTGTTGGGGTCGGATGTGGCTAACTTCCTAGCAGGACACGGCTTCTTCCTCCCGTCAGCTGCACGTGGCCATAGGGAGGGAGGCAGAACTGCCCTGGGGAGCTGCGGAGATGTGCAGCAGAGAGAGSAAGGCTGGTCTCGGCGCAGGATGAATGGAGATGCTTGTGGGTGAAAGCAGCAGGAGAAACACCAGCGCCGGGGTGGCAGGAATGGCCGGGGCTGATAACCAGGGACAYGGTGGGCAGTGTGAGCACCGAACGGGGAACGCTGGAAACGCGCCATTCCCATCCAGCCCGGACGGCCGCGGCCTGATACGGCCCCTGCCCAGGCGAGCCCTCAGAGCAGACCGGCGCTCTGATAACAGGAGGGTGGCAACGAGGTGCTGGCGCATCCCGTGAGCCGCCTCCACCCCGCTGTTAGCAGGGAGACAGCCTGGAGCCATGGCGATACCCAACGCGAGGAGACAGCATTGCCCAAGGCTAACAGGGGCTGAAGTTTGTAAGACCGAAGCACGGGGATCACACCAAGTCCTAAAGGGTGTAAAAAGCCTTGTCCAAAACCCAGTTTGTTGTTGCCTGTTAGGAGGAACCCAAGAGAGGTGACAAGGACTTGGTAGGCTGCGTCCCTTGTTGTCCATGTCACACCGGGCCGCTTGGACACACGTGTCTGTCTTGTATGTGGGACACACAAAGCAGTCCAGTTATTTCTTTTCCCTTTGCAATAGGCCATTAAGTATTTGCAAGCAGCTAGTAAATGGGGGAGAAGAAATGGGAAGAAGGACTTCCCACATCTGGTGGGTTTTTCACAGCCCACAACAGCCTTGGCTGTTGGACTCCTGATTCCCTAAACTATTCTCAGACACTTTTTTTGCAGAACTTCTCTCCAGCTTGTTGTTCACCCTCTGTCCAAGCAGGCAGCTTTTTCCACAGCTGCCCTGGAGGGACATGCGGATCCAGGAAACCCTTCCCAGCGTGCAGATGTGCCTGCTCAGCCCTCCCGAGCCAGTGCCCTTCACACGGTACCAGCCCCCCGTGGAGAAAAGTGCCCGTGGTCCAAGGGGCAGGGATGCACCCAGCCGGSAACAGATAACATTGCGATCGCAGAAATGTGCCCAAGTGAGTTTCGAGTTACACATTAACGAGAAATGAGGAGAGCAGCCCGGGCCGTGACGTTAGACAGCGATGCATGAACAGGCAGGGGAATTTATATCGGGAACGCGCACGCTGCTCAGCCCACACGACGGGAACGACAGCTCCGGGAGCCAGGACAGCCCCGTGCCGGGGTGCTCCTGCACAAGCCGGGGCCGGCAGCTCCAGCACACACTGATATCCCCTGGTTCAGCYAATAAATAATTTTCTTCCATCCCAGGTTCGAGTAGGGACCGAGAACCTGAGGCCGTTGCTACGTGCTGTGACAATATGGTGGTGGTGAGATGGGACAGTGCTGCTGCAAGGTGGGTTCTGCCATGGTGGTTTTTGGTGGGTGACTTTACAGCTTTCCCTTTCTCTACAGGAACAGGTTAGTGCATTAAACAAGGATAGCGCCTGGCTGCACGCGGCTCTGGAGGCAGACTCCTACCTCTAGCAGTCGACCTATAATCATCTCCACATGCATTTCTGCCTAAGCTCCCACCACCACCGATGGATGTCTGCTCAGCATGGACCATGGGGTCTCTTTTCTGAGGGCCAAGCTGCCTTACAGCATTCAGCATCTCCCAGGAGTCAGGTTCTCCCTATCAGGCTCTTCTCCTCTGTGAATCTGAAGTGATTTGGGATTATCACTTCTTGCTCCCCCACAAAACATGCCCAAGGATTGCCCAGGAGAGTGCCGGTTGGCAGGGACAAAACTATGCCAAGGAGCGTGCCAGCAATTAGACAGGCTGGGTGATCAAGGAGCCACGCTTGGATCTCTGCCCCAGCCCCGTTCAGTTACCGGAGGCGGAGAAAGCAAATGTGTCGAGCAGGGCAGAGCCCTCATGGTCACTGCATGGTCACTTGCTAATGCTCCCGTCCCTGGACTCTACACGTGACCCCTGGACTCTACACGTGACCCCCGAGAGGAATCACGGGCGACCAGGGACATCTCTTGAATTTCCCCCACCATGATCCACCCTGGGCAAGCAAACTGCTTTTCTGTACCTGTTCTTTGGGGGACGATGGTGCGTGAGGTGGGACAAGGACTGTGCTCTTGGGTTCCTGGGACGCTGTGTGGCTGGCTCCGGCGGGAGGTCTCCGCTGTGCCCTGCTGCACTCAGAAGCTCTGCACCCATCTCCGCGTGTCCCACGTCCCAGGGGCGATGCGATCCCACTGGGCTGAGCCCATTGCTCCTGCCCAATTTCCCTGGGAGCCAGGGCAAAGCAAGGGTGTCAGCAAAGACCCCCCAGGAAGTCACCGCCTGTGTTTTCCGCTTGGACAAAAGGACATCCATGGCCAGAGTCAGTTCATTTGAATTGCTGTCATGGAGAAACCACCTCAGCCAAGGAGGAACCCTCCATCCTCTGCATGACACTGCTCATGAGCAGATTTGGGCCGGGGGGGAGGTCTGGGCAGCCCCGTGTCACTCAACACCAGCCCCACGGTGCTGCTTGTCAACAGAGAGGATGAGGATGAGCAGGAATAGAAAGACAAAACCAGGAGCAGCCGTAAGCCCTGCTTCTGCGTGCGAGGGCTTCTCTGGTTGCTGGGAAGGGGGCAGGGACATGCTGCCATCCCAGGAGACATGGAGGTGGCAATGCGTTCTGCCTGGGCCTTCTCTGGTGATGGTGGTGGACCGAAAACGGTTTTCAAGCGCCAGGCCAGCTTGGTGAACCTGGCCTCTTCTGCATGCTGGATGAGCCCTGCTGGGAAAAGAGGCCCTGAGGATGCAGCCCATGAGGCCATGCCTGCTGCCCAAATAGTCCAGGATGGTTGCTGGGCGCTCACCGGGACCCAAGACTAATGTTTTGACTTCTCCCGATGGGTCGTGCATGCAGTAGGTTCCTCCTGCCTCCGTGGAGCCTTATGTTCATGTCTGGTCATGAGCACCCAGGAAAAGAGCAGGAAAGCTGCCAATGCTTTGGGGAGGAAAAAAAAAAAAAAGTCTTGCCAAGCCTCCCTGCTTGGAGATATTTACTCTGGGCAATGCGTTCTCATGGAAATTAATCCCTGTCGCACCCACCAGGTATGGTAAACATTACGAAGGAGGAATGGGGAGAGGCCAGGACAGCGGAGCACGAGGAACACGGCAGGCTGGGTGCACTAATGCCTCCTGCACCAAAATGCGGTGGGACGGGCCCAAGCAGGATGTGGCAGGGCCGCGGCTGGCTGTGGGCTCTCTTCCAGCCCCCGCTAACTGCTCCGCTGGACCTTCACCCCCACGGCGGTCTCAGCTGTAGGATGCTCCGTTCCACCTGAGTTTAACCTGGAGGAGGCTGGTTCGGCCCCTGGGCTCCTATAGAGCCACTTCAAGGTTTCTTCAGCTTGCACCAGGTTATAGCAAGCTCCAAAGAGTGATCACCCCAAGCTGGGGAGGGCCAGAGCGTGCAAAACACCCAGGAGGCTCAAGCAAGGCCTCCAGGTTAACCCCATGGAGATGGATGGGCCAAATATCCCTGCAAATGCTGATGTTTTGGAGTCTCCTCATGTGTTCGGGCACGGCAGTGACTGCAGCCACCTACCAATGCAGCACCTGGAGCCAAGAACATGCCAGACTCGGGCAAACTCTTCTGCAGAGTCCCACCTCTGCTTGGCTGGACAGGAGCATGCAACCCAGTGCATGGATCAACCATGTCTTTCTCCCGACCCTCTCACTCCAAACGCACTGCTCACTGCTCGAGTGGGTGGCAGTCAGGCCTCGATTTAGATGGCAACATCTCTGCTCCCAGGGAGTCCACCAGAAACACAATGCTGGGAAGTTGTGCAGTATCTGGAGATACTCAAAACCCAGGTGGGTTTTGGGAACCCAGAATCGGTTCCAGGTGACCCATCCTGAGCAGGGGGGTTGCACTAGATGGTCTCCAGAGGTCTTGTCCAACCTCAACTATTCGGTGATTGTCTCTACATCTTACGCCGTATGATGCTACGGCAGCTCCCAAAAGCTCCACTAACGGTACGGCAGAGGCACGAAGAGCTACTCCGAGGAAGATCCCCCCACAGAAGCGTGAATCTTATTTTTCCTGACCGTATAATCACTTTTGCATGGCAGAGGGGCAAAGTTTGAGCAATCCCAACGGTTATCTTCTGCCCGCCCTGTACCATGACCCTGGTCGTACGCAACACAGGAGCGCGGGCAGCAGCGGGGCGGCGAGAGGAGGAAAAGCCGGTGGTGAATCGGCCTCCGAGCGCGGCAGGAGCCGTGGGCTCGGCTCCCCGCTCGCCCGGCCCATCGGGAGCCCGGAGCAGGCAGGGGCGCAGGCAGGGGCAAGGAGGGCTGCGATGCCCCCCAGGAGGTCACACTCGACTATCAAGGATAATTTCTTCTTTCTTCCTTCCTTCCCTTCCTTTCTCTCTTGTTCTTTTTCTCTCATTCTTTCATTCTTCATCAAGCTTTCTAGTTTCCCTTCCTTTCCTTCCTTTTTTTTTCTTCCTCTTTCCTCCCTTTTCTTCCCTTTCCCTTCCTTTCCTTTTTTCTTCCCTTTCCCTTCCTTCCTTCTTTCCTCCTCTTTCCTCTCTTTCCCTTCCTTCTTCCCTTTCCCTTCCTTCCTTTTTTCCTCCTCTTTCCTCCCTTTTCTTCCCTTTCCCTTCCTTCTTTCCTCCTCTTTCCTCCCTTTCCCTTCCTTCTTTCCTCCTCTTTCCTCCATTTTCTTCCCTTTCCCTTCTTTCCTTTCCTTCTCTTTCCTCCCTTATCTTCTCTTTCCCTTCTTTCCTTTCCTTTTTTCCTCCTCTCTCCTCCCTTCTTTTTCTTCCCTTTCCCTTCCTTCCTTCTTTCCTTTTTTCCTCCTTTCCTCTCTTTTTCTTCCCTTTCCCTTCCTTCTTTCCTCCTCTTTCCTCCCTTTTCTTCCCTTTCCCTTCCTTCTTTCCTTTTCCTCCTCTTTCCTCCCTTCTTTTTCTTCCCTTTCCCTTCCTTCTTCCCTTTTCTTCCCTTTCCCTTTCTTCTTCCTTTCCTTCCTTCCTTCTCCTTCTCATCCCTGTTCTCTCATTCCTTCATTCTCAATCTCTCATTCTTTCTTCTCCTTCCTCTTTTCTTTCTTTTTTTCCTTTTCTTTCCCTCCGTTTTTCTTTCTTTCCTTCTTTCTCTATCTATCTATCGCAGCTATGAAGCATTTCCTTTCCTGCGCTCTCGCACCCAGTGCAGGGCGCAGCTGTCCCGGGCGGCAGCCGTTCCCGCGCGGCTCCGCCAGCCGCACCGTGGCCCGAGCTCGGCAGATCCGCCGGGATCCCATTTTTCCAGGAACCTGGAGCATGAGGATGAGCCCTGGTCTGGGGTGCGGGGGGCTCCTCCTGCACCACGCTCGCACCTCCCTGGGCATCATGCTCGCACCCCCCCCATGCAACACACTCACAGCCCCCCCCATGCACCACGCTCGCA
>PTFA01000001.1:14759945-14813026 GCA_003342895.1 Casuarius casuarius | reverse complement strand
TGCTCTGGGGGTTGTGGGGCAGGGAGAGGAGCAGGGGGGCTGGAGGAGCCCGGGGACGGCGTGGGGCACGGTGAGAGGCTGCGAGGGGGGGGCCAAGGTGGGAGAGGTGGGGGGCAGGGGCTGGTTAGGCCTGCGTGGGGCACGGCGGAGGGTGGCAGTGGCTGGACCGAGCCGGAGGGGAGCCGTGGTGGAGCAGAGCCGTGGTGGGGACGGCTGGAAGGGGTCACTGGCTCCTCTTGGGGTGCATCGGTTGTGGGGCGATGCTGCGTTTAGAGGACTTGGTCGTGTCGGGGTGGGCTGATATCAACAGCGACCGGTCATATCGGCACGGAAGGTCACGTCTGGAGCCGCTGCGAGGCCGCGGGTCGTCCCTGGGGGTATCAGGAGCGAGAGCAGACAGGGGCAGCCAAGACGGTGCAGCAGAGGTGTGATGGAAACAGCCTGCAAACGCTGGTTGCAAACGCTGGTTGCAAACGCTGTGTGGGGTGGGGAGGCTTTTCCGCGTCCCCGTGGTCCGTGGGAATCCGGGATGCTTTGCATCACGGCTGCTGGCGTGGGAGGAAGCGTAAGGAGCAAGATAGATTTGGAGAAAGGTTGTTCCCGGTGTGTCTGCGCGGGCAGGTTGTTGGTGGGGGGCTTGAGCTGTAGCGGGGTCCTGAGCTATGTGCAAGTACTGATGTGTGGAGATATATTGATTAGTTATTTTGAGAGTTGTGTGCAATGCTTGGAGTGTGGGGGGAAAGGGGGAGCTCGAGGTGGTAAACTGAGCCTCATGTAAGGTTTGGAGGATGCTCATTAATAAGGATTGTGGAAGGGAGTTTGCTGGTTTTGCGATTTGTGCACGTTTCATCCTTCGAGGCGTTGTCTGTCGATTGAGGGGTTTGCGCAGAAATCGTTTGCAATTGGATCGTCGTAGTTCGGCGTAAATGTTTAAGGTTTCATCGGTGGTGTTGAGATTTACAGCGCGAGGAGGTGAAGCTGCAGGAGTTTGCGGCGTGGAGAGCCGTATCGCAGTGACGACAAGGGCCGGGGGGGCCGGCTTGTGCGCGGGGGGCTGCGCTTGAGGAGGAGGGCGAGAGGGAGTGTAAACAGAAATGTCTCTTGTCATCCCCGGTAAGCCCGGGCAGCCAGCTGCGGCGAAGCCCTCTCCTCGTCTCCATCCTCCCTCTCAACGTCTTGCTTCGCTGGTGGACTCTGCTTTCGTTAAACGAGTCGTCTTTTGATTTTAGTTTGCATTCGGTGGCTTGTTTATATTGCGGGGGTGTCAGTCGCTGCCTCTGTTATCTCGTTTGAGGTTATTTCCATTGCATGGGTCATCTTGTTGCGGGTTTGTTTATTTTAAATAGATTTTTTTCATATGCAGCTGGAAACGTTGAAAGTTAATGTTAGAAATAGATTATTTTTTGCCTGATCAAAGTCAGGGACGTACATGTGACTTTCAGTATTGGGTCGGCACTAGTGTGAAAAACGCTGTGATTAAAGGGCCCTTGTTGTAGGGTTTTTTTTCCTCTTCCCTTCAGCCTTAAAATTTAGGCTTTTCCTAGCTGATGTGATCTGCAGGATTTTTTTGCCTGCCTAATAAGAAGAGGGAGATTTGCATCTATCTCCTCCCTTGATTTTTCTTTTCCCCCGTTACAGTAACTGTTGCGTGTTTCTGTCCTCCTGAATGCATAATGTCTTTTGATGTGCTGGTGATCGTTTTTTTAGGCCGATACCTGGACTCCTTGTGATCACTAGAGGGCTTAAATGCCAAGGCTGCTTGTTTTTAAAAAAAGAAAAAAATCCAGGTTCCCTTGCCTAAGTCAAATCTTGTTCTTTTGCCCTTTTACAAGTTAGTAAGTGGGTTCCCAAATTACCGAAATCTTCAAGATCATGAGGTTCAAAGGAAAATTACTTAATACTAAAAACTTAAAGCCAACCTTATGAAGTATCTTATGTAGAAGGGCTTTTGCTCTGATGCACAATTAAGAAATAACTTTATGTCTAAGTTATCCTTAACTATAGTAATTGTAGGACAGTTTAATCAAGACACACTTCGAAATCCTGTAACTTGTGCTGAAGTGCTAAAAGTACACACTGTCAGTTTTTTTTCCTGTTACCCACTTTCCTTTTTCAAGCTTGTTTTTTTTTTCCCCCACACAGAGTATCCTCCTAGCTTTTTGGAAAAAAAAAATGCATTTCTGTTAATGGTAGGGCATAAGTTTGAGATTTTGGACACATGAAATGAAGGCCTGCTGGGGTTAGAGCACTTGTTGAAATAGCAGGGTTAAATTGCATTATTAATTCTGTGTTCTAATTTTCCACTGAAATGTGCAAATTCAAAATTGATGAAGGAAATTGTTTTTTTTCCATGTTGAAATTTGACCTAACCTCTACAGAAAATGTATATGGTCTGTTTTTTTTTTTGTAGGTGAAAGTTACACAGGAGCTAAAAAACAGTCAGGTTGAGCAGATGACAAAACTTCAGGCCAAGCATCAGGCAGAATGTGAGCTACTTGAAGATATCAGGTAAGGTTACAGAAAATGCTACCAAAAATTCCTTTAAGATCTAGCTTTGGAAGAACATTTGAGTTACAAAACTTCAGGAACTGACGATGGAATTTCCTCTTTGGATTTCCTGCTTTTAGGCTGTTAAAGTTTTGACACAGCTGGAAATTATAACTGGAGCTAACACAATGCAAACCATTTTTTCTTCTCTTCAATGGGGGAAATGTTTTTTAAAAAAGTCACAAACATCATGCAAAAAGTATTGGTCTTTTCAGCAGTATTTCTCTGTATAATAGTTTATTTGATTTGCCAGTTATAAGACGCTGCTAAAATTATTGAAATATTTTAAAACCACTGCTGATTTACGTCTTGTTATGGATGGCTTTGAATAGCGTTTTAAAATGGATTTCATTTTTTTACCAGAAACTTATAAGAAGATACTTGCATTTTTAATCTAAAACTCTTTGCAGGCTAAAATCAGTAGGGAGAATCTACATGACATAAATGGCAGTTTTTTATTATTCATTTTCACTAATGTCATTGCTTCTCTTTAATATTAAAGTTTGCTTTTAACAAAATACTCATAGAGATGGGGGATAGGTGGAATTGCATGGAGGATTAATCCTTCCACTTGGAGAGGATCCGTTTCTAGAATGGTTCTTCTGTAAAGCGTTCATCAGTGAATCCACTGCTGTCTTTCTCTTTTTGGCACCATATATTCCACCTGCTAATTAGTTAAATGAGATTTCTTGCTTTGTATTTGTATATAAAATGCAAATATGGCAGCTTTGACAGATGACATGCTGTTTGTCTCACTGTCGGTGTCCTCTCTTAATAAATCAGAGTGTCAAGACTTCAGTCTTCTCTCACCCCTTTATCTTTTGTGGGTATTGAAACACTTTTCTCTATGGGAAAGATCACAGCTTTTATTTCCTTAGATTAAAATTAGTGGCTGTGCAGTGTTTAACTAGCAAATGCTGAGTGATAAGTAATAGATTGATCTGAGGAATTTTTCCCCTAGATAGAAACTTATTTTTAGAACATCTAGGCCAGGTGCTGCTGCTCTAGTCCAGGTTTCATTAGCATTTCCTATTTTTCAGGGGCTCGTAATGATTTAATTCTGGATTTCTGCTGAAAGATGTCATAAGCATTATTATAGCTTTTGGTACAAAAATAGGGAAACACGTGAAAACGCTGGCTTAAAATACTTTTCTTTAATGTAATCTAATTTTTAAAGTTCATTTAATTTCTAAATGTTAATGCTGTGGATTAATAAACTGGGTTAATGTACTTAATTCACTACCATGGTCACTAAATACACGTAGTCTCTGTTCAGCGTTCTCGTTAGGAGCGTTCTGTGTTTGCAGAATCACTGTGTGGATTTACAGATTAAATATTCTTCAAACATAGAATGATGTGATAGAATTTGACAGCTCCATCACGTTGATGGTTTGTTCAAATACCAGATTACAGACTAGGAGGCGGCAAGAGAATTTCTGCTTAAAAATATTTGCTGAAAAAAAGAGATCTTGGCTTGTAAAGCATTTGTTTGCATGCAGCTGTCGAGGGGGAACTCGGTTTTGAAGACTGTGTAGTCTTGATACTGCATCAGCTGCTTTATGATGCTCCTGTGAGAAGTTTGGTGTCAGCCCATCCCGTTACTCGTGTGTTTATGGCTACGTTGAGGCTCTGCAGCGCACCGCGAAAGCACCAGAAAGCGGTGTTCGTTGGGGCCGCGCACGGGATCTTTTGTCTCTCGCACAAAGAATTGTTTTGAAAGAAAGCACTCCACCATTATCCAGAAGTATTAAATTTTAACTGAATGCTGTTTGTTTACCCAGGCTCGAGAGCTCTGTTCCTTTTGTAGCACTGTTTGAACTTTCAAACAGCGCTAAGAGTACAACTTCGTACTCTTACGCCGCTCTAAATTCTACAAATTTAACTGCTGCAGCATAACAAGAAACTCTGAATACATGGTTTTCAAGTTAATCATTAAGAATTCATATTTTGAAAGGTTAAATTGCTACAAATAGTTATTGTATTTATTAGCATATAAATGCAAACATTTAAGCCACGTATGCAATATTAAAAAAACCAAGCTAGTTTAGGATTTAATGTCCTTAATTACATTCTTTATATCCTTTCAGTCCAGTTTTGAATAAAACTTTAAATATCTGTAATGAAGAAGTGATAAAAGGGAAAGATCAGAAAGTTCTGTTACGAATTCTGTTAAAATACATTCACTGTATAGTGTATTAGCAGATGATTTTGGCAACATACCAGATCATAAACATACTTTCCATTTCAGTAGCTTTGATATTTTCATGCAAAACTGAACACTCTTGTAAATGTTTATAGTTGAAAACTTCAAACTATGTCATTTGGAGACGATGAAGACTGAACTACTGTTTATTGCAAAAGGGACCCTTCCCGGTCGGGGTTGAGGCGTACAGGTGTAGCTGCCTGTTCTCCACCCCCTGTAGCAACTCATTCTCCTTGAGGGCTGTACACAAAACCACCATGTGTAATCAAATCTGAAATATGTCTTCTTTTTGAGTGATAATACAGGGTTTTGAATGCCAAGGATGTAGCTTCAGATCGTGGAGGCAGGGAAGAAAACGCAACGTGTTTGGAGTATGGAAATGGATAGAAGCTTACCGAGGGCTTGGCAGAACTGCGTGCAGGCGGTTGAGTGGAAAACTTCCTTGGGAGTTGAACAACTTTTGACACAACATGAAATTATAATATTTACAATCTAGTATCAGTTGTAGTATGAACTGCATTGTCTTTTCCCTTTTCTGTGAAAGTTTGGTAGGAGTAGAGTTGAAGTATCTATGACGTGACTATAATAAAAAATGTGTTTTGAAACGTCTTAGCCAACAGGTTTAAAGATACCTTTTGGTGTTTATAATCTCCTTTTGGGTTTTTGTATTACATTTCTTCATACATGGTGACTGGGGAATTTGTGGAACAAGTGATTCGTGATGCTTCTAGGATCATTGGCTAAGTTTTGGGCACGGCATGTGTTTATCTTTTGTAGTTCACTAGAACTACCATGTCCTTTCATGTGGTAGAGCTGTGCTGGTATTACTGTAAAAAGAGTGTCTCTCTGCAGCCATGATGGAGAAAAAGCTGTTTTTTCCCTGAAAGGTAAACTTAGACTTTGTTGGCGCGAGCCAGAAATCCTTCAAAGTTTCTCTACGGCTAGAAGTTTTGGGATGCTTGTTCACTTTAGCCATACCTGGCTTCTTTCAGGCAGCAAATTCATTTTTTCCAGCGGCCAACTGCGTTATGAATGGCTGAATTTATCAGAGGTGTTGGCAGTTTTTCATGTATTTTATTTTGGTTTTAAACATTGCCGTATTTGATTGGTGGTCGTAAATAAGTCACACATTGTAGTCTGAATTTGCCCTTAGTTTTCCAGGATATAGGTGTATTTTCTTCTTATGCATGCGTGTGCGTCTGCAAAACTGTGAAGAACTTTGTGTGATCCACATTTGAATTTGATTTAGTGTTTCCGTAAGGTATTTATACGCTGGAGACTTTATAAACTTGTTATGTGATAGTTGCTTTACCTTGTACGTTATCTCAAAGCCTGGCTCTCAGAAGAATTTTATATCCCCTTGCAATTTTTTGGTAGTGTTTTCTAAGATGTCTGTTGTTGTTTCTTTGCTTTTATGTTTTGTCAGAGGGAATGAGGTTATCGCTACGTGGCTGTTTTAATCTGCTCTAAAAGTCTCGACTGCTGCTGAAGGGCCGGTCCCACTTGCCACCTATTCCTGCCGTCTCTGTATAAGAGCACGAGGAGCTGTATAAGAGCGCGAGGAGCCGTGGGGCTGGGTGAGCCGTGTGGATTGGGAAGCTCGCCCGCCCGGACACAGTTCCCCCTCACAAAAGGATAATTTTTAGATAAATCAGTACCCCGATCCAGCTTGCTGCATGGCCACACAAATGCCACTGCTAGCGTGAGAGGCGGCAGGGGTGCGGAGCTGGGATGGAGGCGGAGAGCCCAGCTTCGTGTGGGGTTGAAGTCGCTGTGTAAGCCCAGCCTAAGTGCTCCTGCAGAAGGCACAGCTGCAGCTTTGGGAATTGCACGGTTAGAAAGGCCTTCTTTAGGTCTTAACTAATTTTCTGCTGTCTGGATGTGCTGATCCGATGTTACTTCACCATTTGGAGTCACTTGGGTGCACAGCGTGTGGAAAGGAGATGCAAAATTTGTGTGATTTCTGGCTGGGATGGAATAGCAATGTAGTCCTTCCATTTGCTGCGTCCTGAATTTATTTTTTCATCGCTTGTGGCTAAACTCAATGTGTAAAAGGAATTGCCAAAATCACAGGCTCATAATTTCCATGTGTTTCACAGATGTGCATGCAAATATATGTTGAAATACCTCCGTTTGTTTCACTCTTCTGTCCTTTTCATTTCTCCCTCCTTGCTTTCTCTTCTTATTTTAAATATCTTCCTCTCCTCATTGTTCAGTCTAGCATATCTCACTGTAACGTATCCTTTAAATTCATTCACCTCTCTCATAAAACCATATTTTCCTTGCACTCTGTATTTTCTTTGTCATTCACCTTTGTCCTTCTGCTGTCTTGCTGTTGTGTAGTATGTCCTGTATTTCCACTCTCTCCTCCGAAGGTGGAGAGCTGAATCTCTGAAGATTGTTCTATACTTACTATTTTCAGTTTTTTTCAAAATCTTTTTGAAATTTTTGTTAAGCCTTTGTATTCACTTGCTAAGTGGGGAGTTTTTCTTAGGGGTCTGCCTTATCCATCTGAGCCTTTTCCGATACAGGATACTATAGCTGTTGCCTTATCAACTGGGCTATCACTTGCGTTTGCTCCATGGAGACACAGCAGGTTAGATGGGAGTATATGAGTGAGGAAAAGAGGCAACTTACTGGGGATTTTTGGTTATGAGTCTGGTACAAGGACAGAGAACTCTTTGGATGTCTCTAGCTTGGTGTCTCATTCCTGTGATAACAAGCCTTCGTATGACTGAACAGTACAGATACTAAGAAAAGGAAAAAAAAGAAAGTATGAATGAATATGCATCTGCAGATATCTAGTTGCTGCTAGTTTTAACATGTCGTTTTTATTTTGATTATGCTCTGGTTAATAAGGTTGCACGTAACCTTTAGCTGCGCGTTTACTTTGTACTCTCCCGTGGAATTTGACTGCGCTGCTGTAATCTCACCGATTACGTTGGTCGGTTTGCGATAAGGTTTATGGCAACATTGGCTGGGAGTCAAACTCCTGAAGTAGAAACTAACTGCAGCTCCGATTTTAAATACAGCAAATTTAATATAGCAGCTACAAAACAGATCATTTGGCATCCTGTTAAGGAAAAGTCTTGTTATGGTATGAATGGTGCTGCAAAAGGATATGTGACTATGGGGGGGAAGCTGTAAAAGAAGGTATTTTTATATATATGTATATATATATACACATAGATATGTGTATGTAGAATCCCGTAAGAGGTTCTGAGAAGTTATGAGAGCATGTTACTTTTGCTGACCTGGAGCAAAATAGCAGTGAAAAATTTACCTTTCTTCCTATTCTTTCTGGTTTCCAGCTGCAGGGAATGCGATTCCTGCTTGGGTATTCTTGAAGCCCGTACTGGGCTCTCCTGTGTGTTCACCTCTGGCTGGTGGGTACCCAATAAGGCCTTTTTAATTCCTCCTCAGAAGTTCCTCTTTGCAGTAGCTGGGAGGTTTTCATAAGGAGGTCATCTTTCTTTCCTTTATACTGCTCCTTAGAAATGTGTCCTTCACTGTCACCTTTTCTTTTTCCCTCCAAGGTTGTTCGCTGCAGTCAACAGACCTGACGCGTGCCTCCAGTGTTTGCAGCTTTATTTAAGTAGGAGCGGAGTATTCGTTTCTCTGTGCCTAGAGGTTCTGAGTTTTGCAACCTTGCAAAGTGGAAAAACAAGAAACATAATAGAAAAATTCACAAAAACTGTATGAACTGAATTGTGTTAGTTTGGATTTGGCTCACACTTGAAAGAGTTTTCCTTGTGCAACTTTTATATCTGGAGGCTTAATATTTCTTTAAAAGTAAAACCTGTAGTTTTCTTAGGCGTTGATGGTATTTCTTCCCGCTTGGGATGGTCTTTCTCACCCTTAGTATTGCGTTTATTATTTTCAAGCTCTGTTTTAATTAGTTGAGGATATGCAGCATCGTTCTTTGCTATAACGCTAAATCTGCAGAAGAGTCGGGACTTTTCTCAAAAGCTGGTGGTGTTACTTCTGAATAATATTGCACAGAAAGATGCCACAGAATATGTGGTCTGGGCACGTTACCTATAATTAGGCAGTCATTAAATGAGATGCTCACATTCTTGATGGAATTAAATCCTGGTGATGTTTTGACTGGAGCTGTTTGAGGGAAGCTTGGAATGTACTTAAAAAAAAAATGTTGCCTACTGGGTGTGGAAGTCCAAGTTTTCAGCAAAAAAATAAGGTTCAGTATAAACATAGCCACAGTGTAATGATTCAAGCCTATCTTGGCACAGTGAAACGCAGAAATGGACCACACTTCTTCATTTTTATCCCTGACATATAAACAGTAATAGATCTCCCGTTTCAGTATTTCTAAGTAACTTCACAGTCTTTAGTTAACTCATGAAGCTTTAGTTTATTCTTTGTTTTTTGTAGTGGAAGTAACAGGTAAAAAAAAAAAAAAAGCAACAACCCATTTTTTACTTTAATTGGGAAACAATTTTTTTCTCTGCTTTTGGCCTTTAAGTTTTGATTTTTAAATGAACTTTTGTTTATTAAAGCAACTCCAACACATGCTCTGGAGCTCTGAAATTAAGAGCTTATGTTGCCTGAGATGCTTTCAGGAGAGTTCAGGCTTGTCGTATTAGCTCATGAGCATAATATCTTCAGTATGCATTTGTCTTGGTATATAATAAAAAGATGATTTTGGCTACTAATAAAACACGTGCATTCCTTGCTAACGGTTGCATTTCCAGTTTTGATGAAATACCCTCTTTTTTAAGAATTGGGTCTTTGGCCTGCAAAAGTTTATTTTCTGTTTTTCATTCCAGTGTGGCCTTTACTTAAGCCTTGCTTTACTAACTATCACTTTGCTCCTAAATGCTGCTTGGCAGAGCTCTGGAAAAGTAGCAGTTGTAATACACTGGTGCAAAGTTGTCTTTGTGACAGATTTCATTGCGACAACGCAAGGTATATTTAACTTGTTTGATTGGCAGCTATGGAAATTGGAGTGTGTGGTAGAGGTAATTTTAAAGGAACAAAAAGCTCTTCAGGCTTCACAGGCCCAAACCTTGGACTTGATTCTGTCAGGGAGCCTTTGCCTTTGAGCTGATCCTACTTCCGAAAGCCTGTAAGGGGAATTGAAGGTGTTCGGGACATGCCACAAATGTCATGATAAGCTGTGTTGGAAAGAGGAAGAGCATACTTACCGTTCCAGACACAGCCAGCGTAGCCTGGCTTAATTTCCTATGGTGTTGTGTTGTGTTGTATTTGTTTCATCATGTTTGGTGGGAAAAGGTTTATTTTCCAGATTTTGCATCTTCTGCTAATGGTGCTTTAAGCATCTTTTGCAGACAGTGCATCCAGCTTCCGTAGCTTAACCACATGCCCTGCGGAAAGGGCATGGGGAACGGCAGCAGACAGCATCGCACCACCCTAACTCATCCGCTGGAGTGGTTTTGACTGTGTCTCGAGCTGGCTCAAAACAAGTTTTATTTTTGCTGTGCTGAAAATACCTGCTAGAGCATTCTGAGCGCTGATTTCTTGGCAGTGCCAACATTTGTGCCCTAGGACTGAAGTTAAGAAGGAAGTAAAACCCTGTCCAAAAATCCCCAATGCGGACAGTGTCACAGGGTTGGAGTTTTTGAAAAGGAAATAATAAGAAAAAAGCACCTTTCTGAGAAGCTTATGTCTCTGAGAGTGTGATTGCTTTTACCGTATCTGAAGTGGTTTTTATGTTTTTGCTAACAGATGTAATTGGGGCCGGTGTGTGTTTTGTCTCATGTCTAGTTGAACTTTGCATTACCATAGATTAATGCTGAAAATCATCTTAAGAAATGTAAAAAATGTATATTATAGAAATATACATTATATTATAGTGTCCTGATAGTGCATTTTGTGAATTTCTTTTTAATACCTGAATTTCTGGATTCAGGTCAAGCCCAGCTTTGCAACCGAAAGAGAACGGGCTGGTGTCGTCTCTGGTCAGGCCTGGAGGACCTTGTGCCTGGTCGATGTTAGCGAGCGGGAAGCTTGTCCTGACGAACGAGGGCAACTATACAATCAAATTATACATCATGTAAATATTCTTTATGGTGGCAGAGGTCGGAAGGAGAATTTCACTTCTCCTGAAGTGAATCTTTCAGATAGGGACCGGTGTAGGGTAGTTATCCTGGCTGCAGAGAGCTTTGTACCGTATGACTTTGCTTGTTGTCCTTAGCTGGTACAGGAACCTTCTGCTCTTCCTAGGGGACTTTCTACCTTGTGTCTATCTTGTATTATAGTTGGTAAGTTTAGTTTTCTGTTGAAAAAAAATCAGATGCATATTTATGTTGGTAAAGTGGACCAGCTTGTTCAATCTTCTCAATCTGACTACTCACCGTAATGTGAAAGAGCACACAAAAAATTGTTCTACATGCATATTTTAAAGAAAACAGGCTGGAAAAAAAGCTGGGAAGCGTAGCAAACCCTAGTCAGCTTTAGCCTGAACCACAGTTATTCCAGTCAGATATTTGCAGTAAATGAAACTGTTTTGTGAGAGCTCAAAGTAGTGTTTTTGCATGTGTGGTTGGGTCCAACCTCCAGCGGCTACGGCAGCGTTGTTCACACACATCTCTCTCCTCCCGTGCTTTTTCCAGCGAGCATCCTTTTAATGAGACACAAAACGCGTTGGTGTCTGATTTTATGAGAAGAGCTCAGCCATGCAGAAGACTGTCGAAGATTGATGGTGGCAAAGCCGCTAAGTATAGCTATTTCTAGCTCGCGTGCCACATGCGAGCCGGCGTTAGCGAGGAAAACTTTGGCACTTGCGACTGTGTTTAAATACATACAATACCAGGCATAAATAAGTTATTTTCTTGGCTCCGCTATACTCTGCGTGCATATTTAAAACAATACAAAACCAAGCAAACAAAATACCACCCCCCAAAAAAAACAAGCCACGATTTCCCTTGAGTGCGTGATACTTTACGTTGATCTCAGATGAATTGTGCTTTTAAAGGTCTTTGACTGTAGGCATAAATGAATTGGTGTCCTTTGTGAGACAATCCTACCGTTATTTAGAAAGGTTGGAAATTTGAGAAATTACTTTAGAAAATAATTTTAAGGTATAAGAGGAGAAAGTACTTTGGTTTTCATTCTGTGTTTGAGAAAGGCCGAGATGAGAGCTTGGGTTTTTTTAAATTGAAACGAAACCGCCCCAAATGTTTTAAAACTTTCCTTGCACAGTAAAATAGCTGTCTTTTCTTGAAGTAAGTGGGAACTTCTATCTTGAGAGGGAAGTTTCAGCCCTGCCTTTCTCTATCGGGTGGTTGTATTTCTTCTACTGCTTAATCCAAAACCCTTCTGTATTTGCCCGTTCTTTTGTGAAAACTGGAGGAGATGGTGGAGAGAGCATAGGAGACATGCAAAGTCGGAAAAGCTTCAATAAATAGCATTATAATGTCTTAATTTCTAGCCACTTTTGAGACTGTTGGTGTCTGCTCGGCCTGGTTTAGTCTATCTTGTCTCTGTACTTTGCTCACTTTCAGCCGTGTTGCCACCAGCACAGGGGGACATAGATGGCAGCAGCTTTATGAGTTAGGTTATTTTAATGTGCTTGCTGTTTGTTAAGTTTTCTCTCCCTGATTAAGATGACAAATCAATATAGCTGTCTAGTGACACCTGATTAGAAATAGGTCCTGGTTTTGAACTACTTCTTCATGACTCTTCTGTTAGACCCTCTAGTTGTGTGTGACGCATGGTGCATGGAGTAGAGCATTCGTATCTTCTGTACAAGAGCTGCTGCAGTATATGTATGTTTATATGGTTTGGGAAGCCAAGCCAGAAACACCACTTCTAAGAACATTAGTATTACTTTCAATTACTATTAGTTTATTTTTCATCCAAATTATGAGAGAGAGAGAAGAAATGAATGAAGAAGTAGGAACATCACAAGTTTCTTAACGCAAGTCACAATAAAGCCCAGATCTTTGGGTTCTAATAAACTTATTTTGTCAGCTCCTGGGGTACTTGTAAAAGGTGATAAACTTAATCAATTCACTATACCGGCAATGCTGGAATACATAGGAGCTCTTTAAAAATAGATGTGCCTCTGGCTTGACAACATGGTGTATGTGGTGGCTCAACCATCGTTTGTCCTCCCCGATACTGGGTTGGAGGCAAGTTCCCACGGTTTGACCTCTACCGTAGTAGAAGACCATAAAACATCCCTCTCCCGCCACTTTAATGCTCCTGGAGAGGACAAGGCTGTTGAACGGGACTGTGTTTTTGGATCATGAGCCTTGTTGAAGCAGCATAACTATATAGCAAGCTTGTGAGCAAGGTAACTTAGCGTCTGAATATGCTGTAATAGCTGAATGTTGTGCTTTGCTATTGTAAGGTATTGAAAAGAATTTCCTTCCATTTGCTGGCACTGTCCTTAGGTTGTTTGCAAATCTTTTGATACTGAATGGTGTTTCTTCTCTTTCTCTATTGAAAAATAGAGTGAGTAAAACTCTGAGAACTCACACAGGAAAAAACAATGCCTCTAGTGATTTTCAGGGTTTTTTTTTTTTTTAGCTTTTTTTCATATATGCATAGGAAGGATAACAGGAAGAAGTGTGAATGTGAACAAAATGCTTCTAAGCTTATGGTTTGATTTCCTTTCTAGGTCTTTGAGCAATATCATCTGTTCTTTGCTGTTAAAGGAGCACTCAGATCTCTTTATAGCAAGCGTATTAATTTTTATTTCTATTAAAATTAATTTATTTTTTATTAAATTTTGAGGTACAAAAATGTTTTGCGTAACTAAGATCTTTGGGTCAGTTAGAGGGAGTTTTAGCAGCTCCCTGAATTCCTTATTTTCCTCTCCACTGGCAGAAAAGAGATGAAAGGGAGGTAATTTCTGCAGTCTCTTCCAGCAGTTGCAGTAAGACTGGTGGGTATCGGTTTCCTAGCTATTTTTTTGTGTATTAAATGATATTCACGCTCTTCATGTAGTTACGAAAACCCAATAATTTTAAGTGTTAACACTTTGTGTTAATCTATCTGAAAACAGGTATTGGTTAGTTACTGTGAGCTAATAAATAGTGTAGGAGGCCACGTACTCTAGTTTTTCTACACATCTGAGGTCTGTGCTTTTCTACGGGGACATGCGTGTAACCATTGACCTTAAATGAGTCTGCAGCATTTTGATGCCAGCATCCAAAGACCGGTTGAAGTTGGTGCTCCAGGCTGTTTATTGTTGTCGTTGAAGTTACCTGATCACCTCTTAACATCAGGGGAATTAAATCCTCTCTCTTTTTATCACTTCTGTGGCAGCTAGTGGACATTATGTATTAGAGAAATAGTATAAAAATCTGCATAAAGTGTTTGAGCATCTTCTAGTACGTTGCTAAAATGTGATGAAACATGTTCTCTAATTCTTTCTTCTGCATGTTCTTCCCATTTGGGCTTGCTTTTCTTTGGGAGGAGGTGGTTGTCTCCTTTTTCATCTTTACGGGTGCGTTTCCTGGTTTATCGTTATTGTAGAGTTCTGTGCAAGGGGATGGTGACCGTTGACGGTGGTTTTTGTCCTGGAGTTTTGGGTGGTCTTTAAAACACCTTGGGCCTGGACTGTGGAGTGCTTTGACCTTCCCTGAGACGTTCATTTTCCTTAGCAGCGATGCTTCAATGTTCACCAGTTGCTGGAGCTGGTTAATGCCAAGACCTTCACGTGGAGGTGCACTGTAATACTGTTGTCCAGGTAATAACAACTGCAGTAACCAAGGCCACATCTTTTTTAGCCAAAGAGGCTTTATTGCGAAGCCAGACACATCCAGACGCTTTTTCTACTCTGAAGTGAGCAGATGAATCTCCCAACTTCTGAAATTTATCTGTTCAAATTTTTGAAGCTTTTTTTTTTAATTAGCAGGTTAGCGCAATATTATGCTAGACTGAGGCCAGCCCCTGTTTTCTTGACATAGCTTGTTGTTTGAATGTGCCTTATCTTTACCCAGCCAAGCTGGCAAGCTGCCGGCTTCGAGGCACCCCGCGTTAGCAAATGCTTTCTGCTGTTACTGGAGCTTTTCATTCCAGGAAAATAGCCAGAGCTTCCTCCTACCCCCTCCATGCCACCAAAGAAAAGGTGCTGTTTTCGTAAGTAATGTGTTTCCCATACAGTTAAATTATAAACTGACTCTTAATTCTCAGTTAAGCACCTGAGCTGCGTTTGCCCTTGGGGAAGATTATCCTCTGCCCGGCTCCCTGCGTCGAGGTGCTCGTAGGAGCTGGCGCTCTTGCAGGTAGCGAGCAAGATCAAGAAAAGCCAGTGGCAAAGGAGAAGGCTTCTCCTGCTCACTTAAATATCTTGTTCAAGGGGCTGGTTGGTGCTGTTGAGTGAAGTTTTTGCTTTTTGGAAAAGGGTTGGGGTGGGACTGCAGCTTCTCTTTCTTTGGGTGGGGAATGATCTAAGCAGGATGGAAATGAGTGGTCCTACTCAGAAGAAGCTGCCCAGGTCAAATAGGTAGAAATAAGTACTGCCATCTTTTCAGAAAGGAGACAAGCTGAGCTGGAGAAGAAGCAGTTCAAGGACAGGCAGTGCCCCATCTGTCCTGGTGGCAAGTGAAATTAGTAAGGGAATACTAGAGATCTGTCTTCTACCCAGCAGATACTCCATCCACGGGAATCTAGCTGCCTTCACTTATTTTTTTCTTTATTTCAACAGTGACAGCAGATTCAGAAAGCACAGCGTGTTTGCCGTAAAGCGTAGTAAGGACTTCGGCTTCAGCGCGTCTCCTGCGGCTGCCCCGAGTCCCGTCTGGCCTGGAGACCCCGTAGCTGCGTTGGATAGCGGGGAACTGAGGGAGTTTTCCATGGCTTGTTTAGAATAGGCGTCCTCTGCCGTAGGGATAGGTGGTTTTCCACGGTGTGCGTAGACCGTTATCCTGGATGAATTATTCTGGCAGGGAAAGATTTTGGTGAGAGGCTGGTGGGGGCAGGAGGAGGAGATGCATTTCTTGGTTCCCAGTGACTGATGGAGCTGGTTCTTGCTAAACATCTATTGAAGGAAATGTGTGAACAGCATCGTTCAAAGAAAATTTAAAGGTGAGCATGAACACACTTTCTTGTTATGACATCCGTGCACGCAAAAGCGTACCCAGCTGTGAGTAAGGGGTGGCAACCATCCTTAAATAGCTTAAACCCACTTTCTCTGTCAAAGTTGAGAGACTTTGCGCCGAGCTGGCTGAGGTGTGGGCACGTGCCAGTCTGGCTCTTTTATGTGCAGTCACATCTAGGAGATGTTTCTTAAACAGCGGCAGCTTTTTGCACAGTTACGACTTGCTTGGCGCCTGGAATGGCGCGTGTGGTTGGGGTGTAAATAGCGTGTGAATATTGCCTTCGCACATACACCTCATAGCAACAATATTTTAGCAGTGGAGTAAGCTGAGGTCTATAAATTGCATGAAAAGCGGGTGTAAGTTGTTTCGAGTTGCAGCTGGTGTTCCCGCGCTAAAACTTAAAAGTCAGAGTATTCCTTATAACCTACAGGTATATTTTACAAATTGGACAGCAGATTTGAGTGAACTATTATGCTTTTTGGCTTAAAATATTGGAAGAATGAGGTACACCTACTGTTAAGTTATAGTGCAATTGTGCTTTATGAGGAAAGAAAGTTTTGGTAGTTCTTACTAGTTGCACGCTGTATTAAAAGACAGCTTTTTTGTTGTTAATGCTTTAATGTCAATGCTTTTGAAAATAAAACCTTGTAAAGTGCGTATTTTAAATATGAAGTGTGTATATTAAAATCATAGGTCAAGAAAGGAAAAAAGTCTATGTAATGCTACTGGGTGGCACTGTCAAGAGTCCTAAAATGTGCCAGATGAATAAGTAACAGTTGTAATACTCTTGTTGCCTACCACAAAACATTTTTTAGATCCAGGATAAAACAAGCTGTGTTAATGACGAAATATGTTTTCTCAGAGAGCTGTCAAGCAAATGGGAATCAAAGAAGTTCGTTATATTCCTGTTTTCCAAAAACTCCAAGCAGACGCTCTGAATTACGATATGTTGGTGCTTTTGTAAATAGGAGATATCTTGAATGTGATGAATCAGTCTTGGATAAGCTATAGAAAGTAGCTTTGTATTTATCTAAATTTTATCTCTTTTTACTGATTTAGTTTCCATTTGAAGCAAAAACTCATTAGTAATCGTTTGAAATACATTTAAGTTAGAAAACAATCTTCATATTGATTGTACATGCTAATGCTATAATGATTTTGCACTTTCGTATTAGAATGAATCAAATTTTCGTGCTCACCAGCAACTCTCTGGTTGTTCTTTGAGGTTTTGGTTTTTTTTTTAATTCTGTTAAAGGGAAAATGCCATTGCTTTAGCAACGTGTTGGGTCTGGATGTCCCGTTTCTCTGATCACCTTGCTGGACTGCTCATCCTTTTCTGAGGCAAGTTGCTGGCAACACTCGCTACGTTTGAGTTGCCAAGAATTCCCCTTATCTGGTGACAGAGCTGATTTTTATTTTAGCTGTGTTGCTAGTGGCAACTCATCCTAATCCCAAACTGTATAGTAATGCGATTTATGGCGTGTACATTGCTGTTTAAAGTTGTCTGGAGTTTTTTTCCATGCATTGCAAGAAGAGCCTCATTCAGGCATGAGCTGGAGATACTGCGTATTTTAAGAGAGGATTGCTTATCCTAGGCTGCGTGGGCTACGACGTTTTAAAGGATGAGCAAAACCTCCTGGAGCATATTTAAAACTGAAACTTGGAGGAAAATTGCTTAGTCATTTTTGATGGTTTTATGAAAGAAAAGCTCCTGACTTATTGGAAGCTCGTATGCTGCTAAAATAACTCCCTTTTAACCTGCAGTCTGCTTGCGGGGTTGCACTACTGCACCAAGTATTTTAAGTGTATGTTAACATATATATATATTTTAAATTGCATAACTTTTACTGAGTGTGTTTAAAAGTACAGCAATTCACTCTTGAAAATGGAAATGGGCTTTTTAGGGAGGAATATTTTTTTAAAGAGCAGGAAATCATTCCTGTGTGAGAACTTCCAAAGTGAAGAAATTCGCAGTTAGGCTGTCTGGATTTTGTGTTTCGAAGCAAGATCTCGTTTAGCTGCTCCCTGCGTGTGCGTGCAAGGCAGATTGGTTTTTCTCTTTTACTCCTTTGAATTAAGTGGGTTTAAAGGAATGATTGTGCATAGGTTGCCAAAAATACGCCAGCTGATCATTTTGAAACTGGAGGGCCAATGCAGTGACTAAAAGGTGGTAATAACAGAACTTGGTCTTGAATTTTGTCATGAGGTTTGGGTGGCAGTACCCAAGCACTAAGACCCCAGGGTTAACGGGAGAGCTTCCACCTACAGAAGATAACGGGAATTATTTGGTTGTTCTCTATTGACTGGAGCCTTATTTCCCAGTAAAATGGTTGAGAGAAATTACGTCTTCTAAGTCCGCTGCCGCTCATTTCTCTTATAGCGTGTTAAGCCTTCTCTGGTTTAATTACTTCCAAATTAGAATAAGCTTCTCTCCCACCCAGAGCAATGCTGATGATAACTAAGACTTGTAGCTGTGTTTAGGAACAGCTATACTGGAAGTCAAGGATGGGGCTCGGTGATAGCAGGGTATCATTTCCAAGTCCGTCTCCCTTCTTGGTGTTACCAGTTCCTCTGGAATCAATGCCTAGAAGTTTGCTTTCCATTTCTGTTTTGACAGCTCTTTTACAGTTACTTTTTAAGAGTTTTTCATCCAAATCCAAGTAGTGTTGGCAGGCTGCAGATGCCACAGTTGGTGTTAGTTAAACTTTGTCCAAAGTTAATTCCTTTCTCCATCATTGGTCACCTGGATCTTGCTCCTTGAGTGGAGGGCAAGAAGATCAAGATACTACAGCTTTCACACAGGTTTCAGCAAAACAACTGTTGATGAATGCCAGCAGGAAGGGCAGGAGAGTAGTTTTGACCCACTATCATGCAGAGCTTTGATACCCTGATTTAGAAAGGTCTTTTATTATACACTGATTTAAGTTATAAGCAGACTTGCTGCAAAGTGGTTGAAATGTTTCCACCTCTGTTTGCATACAAGACAGTTTTCTTTTAATGTGATTTATCTTGGTTGAGAATAAATAGATGTTTAAAGAATAAAAATGGCACGGGACAAACTTCAGGGAAGCTGCACAAGATGATTAGTCGGGAGGGATGTGCTTCTAATGGAGATGCTGAATCAGAAGCAGCTGGTGAGAGTTTCTGCCAGTCGTCTGTGCAGCAGGATAGGAGCAGAAAGAAGTAGCAGGATTCTTCAGAGCTGTAAAACGTTTTATAGTAGTTGAATCAACACGAGAATTTTTATATACTTGACTGTAAAAGGATTGGGGGGAAACTGTAACTTTAGCTTGCTTTGGTAAAACTGCTGTTTGAAAATGACGTGTTTTGCAGTAAAGGATTTATAGAAGAGAAAAGAGCTGCAGTGTATCACAGGATGTTTGAATCGTCAGCTAATACCATTCTGCAGGAACTTGTAAAGCTGTTTTCAGAAGACCTGCCAGTTTTATTTTAAGGTTGTTGTAATTGAGGAGGAGACAGTACAAAGAATATGCATGTTAGGAGCAAGTTTCAGAAACATCCACGTTTATACTTGCCAGAGGACTGGCCAACTACACGGAGGTAAGTCGAGAAAGTGAGGTATGACTTGCCAGTGAGCTGCACGAGCCGTGCCCTGCAGCAAGGATGGCTGAATTTCTTGACTCAGCAAGCCAGGAGTTCCTTGATGTTACAAATATTTGTGCCTGAGAGCTGCAAGATGTCCTCCGCGCGTCTGCTGCGAGCAGGCAGAGCCGTGTAGTCGGTTCACAAGCAGGAAACGTCACCAGCTCCGTGCGGTGGGTCGCAGAGCATCACCGTGGCAGAGGGTTAGGCTGCAGGTGAGGATGGTCTCCAGTTCTCTCTTCTGGCTTGTGTGGCTTCACAGCTGGGGGGAACGTGGGTTAGCTGGAAACGGTCACGTTGGCATGCTCTTGTAAAAAGTCATTTGCTAAAGGCTCAACCTGGAGGCCACATCTGCACCGCGTTGCAGCTGTTACACCGCACGAGCACTGCAAGTTGTCCGTACTTGCCTAGGAGGAAGCCTGGTATTGGTAACTTGCTGTTGGGAGTCCTGTCCAGGCTAGCGGCAGCTTGGGCTTCCATGACCACAGCTGGAGTTCAGGGCCGGGAGGAGGATGAGCCTCAGGAGATGTCAGGAGAGCAGACTTCAGCTTGTTCGTGCAGCTGGTAGGCAGCATCTCCTGGGAAGCAGCCAGGCAGGGGAAAGACACCCTGATTAATGTGTTGTTTTTTAAGGAAGATGCCTGGAGAGCTAGAGGTGAGAGCAAACCATCCCATTGTGTGGGAAAGCCAGGAATTTCGGCAGAAGCCCTACGTGGCTAAGCAAGGAGCTGAGAGAGAGCATGCAAGAGGTGAAAATAATGGCAGGCAGCAGAGAAGCATTAAAGCTTTGCTTGTCTGCTGATGGACAATGTCATCTACAACCGGTGAGAGACGTGAAGAGGGATGCTACAAGAGTGGTAGTAGCATAACAAGTTCAGAGGCAATAGGGGAGGCATCCCAGAGATGGGCCCTAGGGAAAAGGCTATAGTATTTGGTATTTTTTTGTTGCAAAGTCTGCTCCCAGACCTCTGTGCTTAACATGTGATTTGAGAAGTAAAGCCAAGATGTGCTCTGATATGAATGCTGATGAACACAGGTGGTGCAAAGCCTTCAGCAGGAGAGGCAATAGCAGCAGTGCAGCACTCGCTCAAACTTAGCATAGAAGTGTGTGCACTGAGTGATCCAGACTGCTGCTCCTCGCTATAAATGTTAGTGAATGTCTTATTCTTTAACAGATAAATTTGGAAGGTAACAGTATGCATATGAAATAGTTGCCCTCCTAGAAAGACATCTGTTTCAGTCAGGTGATATAAAATCATTAAACAAAGAGCATTTTATTTTTGAAACCTAACGCAGAGGCAGTTATTTGCTCCAATATAGTGTCTGATGCCTCTTGTTGGAGGACTGGCTGAAAAGGAAGCTGAAGTACTCCGTGGTCATGTGGTAGCTCTCCTGAACAAAATGAAAGTGAGTTTCTGCTTAGTTACGATTTCCGAATTTCTTCAGTCGCTTTTTTGTGAGAGCAGTGGCGTGAGATCTAGTGTCAGAGGGGCAGCCCTCGGTTTGGCTGCAGTGCAGGGGTATTTGACTTGAATCTGCCTGGCCGGAAAGTGGAAGGAGGCAGTGCCCACCCTGGAGAAGTATCTTTGGTTGCTGGTGCCGTCCAGCTGGTATGATGATGGAGAGAGTTGTTGCAAGTCTTAAGAAGGAATTCATTTTACGAGTTTTGTTTAAGTTGAAGCCTCCTCTTGCCTTCGGGTGCCGGAAAAGAGGAGCATTATGCGCTTTTGTCTCCTGCTTCTGGGTGGAGATCTCTGTACCTCGACCCTTCTCTGTGTTGATTCAGGGAGGAAACGTTGCTTTAGCCTGCCTGGGTAAGAAAAGCTTTCCACTAGCCAGTGGAGAATACTTAAGCAGGTTTGTTCGTATTTTTCCGAGACATTTGGGCATGCCTGTCCAGACGGATGCGGATGGTTAAGCTCCTTTGCTCCATTCTCCGAGCTGGCAGGTCTGTTAGCTCAGATACTGCACTGATGCCGTTATAGAGCTTCCAAATCAGAGCTGCTGGATGTCCAGCCAGCTTGGATCAAGATTAGGCAATCGGTTGTATTTGTGCCAGGGGTACAGGCCAGCCTATGACACTCGAAACATGCCCTGTGCCTTTCTCACTCCAAACATTGCTGCTTTTTACAAGTCCCTTTGTTTTCGTGGTATACTTATGGCCATATGCCAAAATAGAAGTTAGATTTGTGTTAGATTTCATACAGATTTTTTTTTAAATAGTTCTTTACTTGTGGTGTTGGTGAACAATAGTGAATTGATGTGTTGGCACAAACTTAGTCTAAAGAACCAGACTGTAAATGACTAGCTGGGTGGACGAGGGGAGAGCAGTGGATGTTGTCTACCTTGACTTCAGCAAGGCTTTTGACACCGTCTCCCATAACATCCTCGTAGGCAAGCTCAGGAAACGTGGGATAGATGAGGGGACAGTGAGGTGGATTGAGACCTGGCTGAACGGCAGAGCTCAGAGGGTTGTGACCAGCAGCAGAGTCCAGTTGGAGGCCTGTAGCTAGTGGTGTCCTCCAGGGGTCCATACTGGGACCAGTGTTGTTCTGCTTATTCATCAGTGACCTGGATGCTGGGGCAGATGCACCCCCAGCAAGTTCACAGGTGACACCAAACTGGGAGGAGCGGCTGATGCCCCAGAGGCTGTGCTGCCGTTCAGAGGGACCTGGACAGGCTGGAGAGATGGGCAGAGAGGAACCTCGTGAAGTTCAGCAAAGGCAAGTGCAGGGTCCTGCCCCGGGGAGGAATAACCCCAGGCACCAGGACAGGCTGGGGGTGACCTGCTGGAGAGCAGCTCTGCGGAGAAGGACCTGGGGGTCCTGGTGGACACCAAGGTGACCGTGAGCCAGCAAGGTGCCCGTGTGGCCAAGAAGGCCAGCGGTGTCCTGGGTGCGTTAGGCAGAGCGTTGCCAGCAGGTCGAGGGAGGTGATCCTGCCCCTGTGCTCAGCCCTGGTGAGGCCACAGCTGCAGTGCTGGGTCCRGTKCTGGGCTCCCCAGTACAAGAGAGACCTGGAGCTACTGGAGAGAGTCCAGCGGAGGGCTGCTGAGATGATGGAGGGACTGGAGCATCTCTCGTATGAGGAAAGGCTGCGAGAGCTGGGCCTGTTCAGCCTGGAGAAGAGAAGGCTCAGCAGGGATTTTATCTATGTGTATAGGTATCTGAAGGGAGGGTGTAGAGAGGATGGGGCCAGACTCTTCTCGGTGGTGCCCAGTGACAGGATGAGAGGTAACGGGTACAAACTGAAACATAAGAAGTTCCATCTGAACATGAGGAAAACCTTCTTTACTGTGAGGGTGACTGAGCACTGGAACAGATTACTCAGGTTGTGGAGTCCCCTTCCTTGGAGATCTTCAAAAGCCGTCTGGATACAATCCTTGGAAACATGCTCCAGGTGACCCTGCTTGAGCAGGGGGGTTGGACTAGATGATCTCCAGAGGTCCCTTCCAACCTCAACCCTTCTGTGATTCTGTGAAACCACGATAAAAGCATGGCTGTAAAATTCAGTCTGTGGGCTTTGTCCTAGGTGAGGTTTTTTGGTGCACGAGTAAAATATTACTAGTATTGTTCAATGATCAGTGGAGGCATGGTGGCCAAGTGGAACTTGTCAGGAAACACGGTAATGCTGCTTTCCAAAACTCCTGTATGTACTGTGTTGAATGCATTTTCGATGTTTATCACTGGCTCAGTCTTTTGTAATCTTCATATATTTTATAATGTTAGAGGAACACCTTAAAAAAACCACACAATGAACCAGTGCTATATGACTTTTCAAGTTACACTTTGTCTTATTTCAGAAGCAGGTGGCATCAGCGATTGTTTTATTTGAGACTGAGAAGAAATGGATAACGAAGTACGCAGCCTGATGTACGAAGCTTTTAATCAATCTTCTGACCAGTCGTGCATGGTTTTTATGATCAGTTTTAAGTCCATTCAACTGCTGCCAAATGGTTGTCTTCGGGCTGTGTGTTCCTTCGTCTCGTCCTCTGTGTTGGCTCTAATGCCTGTGCAGCCTGAACAGCTTTTTTTAAGGCTCCTTTCGGTGCTGATTAGGTCCCCGATGGCTTTGCAGCTGTGCAGCTACTAATGCTGGCGCGGAGGGATGGGGAATGTGCTGCCGAGAACTGGAAAGAGGACTGCACTGATGTTTCCAGTGATAGCACTTATCCAAAGGTTAATACTGGTGTAATTTCAGTAGTTGGGAGTCCGGGCTGAAGTCACTTAACTGACTGGGTACTTTGCGATGGAAATCGCTTCTGATCGTTCTGCCTCCGCTGTATGCAGTGTTTTAAATTGCCTCTTTGAAGTGCTGTGTTGTTCTTGCTTTTCTTTGAAGAGCCACACACGCGCTTGCCTGGTGTAAAGAAGCTAACAGGAGACCCCTCCTTATCAGAAATATGTTTCTAATTTGAATAACCTGATTTTGTTGCACTCAGGCTGCTGCTAAGACTTCTAAGTGTGTGTATAGATAAGTGCGAATTAAAAATGTGTACATAAATAACTTCAGAAATAGAGGCTTTTCTGTAAAACAGTTTATCCTTCAGTCACTTGGGATTTCATGCAAATCGCTTTAAATGCCTCAGTTGTGGTAATTCTGTTTAGTAGAAACAGAAAAAGGAGAAAAGGAGGCTATTCTGACAGGCAGCGTTTCAGAGTCTCTTCACGACGAAGGATTTTGATGGGCTGCTGCTGCAGGTATGTCCGCTTTGTGTCCGCTGGACGTGGAGCGTGAATATTAATGCCCCCTGCCCCTATGTACTCATATTCCTGAAGCACCTAATTAGGGATGCAGCAGCTAGCGCAGTATTTTCTCAGCATTTATTGCCAACCGCTGGCCTAAACTGATTCATGTGGATGCTTTCTGCCAGCTGAAGTACCTTTAAACTGAATTGCGTCTTTGTTAGCAACACACCTATCCCTAAATTAAAAACTAGACAAAAGCACTTGTTTGATTGTATGATATTGATTCACTGTGGTGCGTTTTTTCGTGCTACTGGGGAAAGTGGGATGAGTTAGCTTCAATGTTTTAAATTCAAATTTCTTCAGTAGTCTTTCCTATACAGAGGGTGTAAAATGTATGAGATACGTGTAAATGGTAAAGAAAGAGGGATTTTGTTGCATTTCTCTAGAGTCATGCACTCATTTAGAGACCAGTGGTCAGGGATTGATTATTTCTGGTGTTTAGTTGTACCATGCATTCTTCTTTTTCTGGTGGAGAATTTTGGATTAATGGTTGCACTGCTCCATAATTTCACACCCATTTTCATTCTGAACTTAACCGAATATCCATATTGCTTTTGCAAATCATATGTGTCCAGATCAAAGCACTGAGTTAAACCTCCGAACAAAAACTTCAGCTTTCCTAAAGAAATGCTGTTTTGCTACAACATGAGGAACAACTGTTCAACAGTTGTTTAGGGAGCTGCTATGCAGCTGGTAGCCTGGAGCGTAGCCAACAGGGGTAGAAGATGGCAGTGGGAACCCAAGGGGGGCCAGAAACTCTGCTCAGGACAGCGAAGGCCTGCTGAGACTGGGCAACGATGGTGTCGATGTCCCACAGGGAATGGTCTCCAGCATCAGCGGGAGCAGCTGCTCCTGGCACAGCGGAGGTGTCAGCCCAGACGGAGCTCCAGAGGGAGGACGTGGCTGTCCAGGTTTTGGGCTGCAGGGTATTCCTGGTGCCTCTCCCTGGGGCTGGGGTCAGCAGTGGCTTCGCCTTTGAGAGAGACGCTCCGGTCAAGCACCGAGTTGCCATCCAGGAGCTGTGGAAGGAAGCGAACAGGCTGGGGACCATTAGGACGCATGAGCAAAGCGTTGCAGAAGCAAAAGCCCTGTGGTGCGTGAAAAGGGGTCCAGCTAGAGACTGTGTTCAAAGCAGCACCGCACTGAGACCCAAGGTGGGGGAGACAGGAAACTTGTGGTTTCTGACACCAGGAAGGAGGCTCCGCTCTGCCTCAGATCTGCAGCTACAGAACAGGTAAAGAAAAACAAGACACCAGAGCTAGCTGAGCCTCAACCACGTGTCCAGGAAAAACCAGACGACAGTCACTGGAAAGTCCCTGCTGCAGGGACCAGAGGCATCCACGTGCTGAGCTGGCTTGATGTCTTGGGAGGTTTGTTCTTTGCTGGAGGCACGTTGCAGCACGACTGCCAAGGGGTGTCCAACCATAGGACTGTCACCCCAGGTGGACCCCAAAGATGCTGCTAGAAGCAACCTTGAACATGTGAGGAGTGTACTGGAAGAGGCTCTGGTACTTCCCTAGTGAGAGCAGCATGGCTCGGGATCTGTGTTGGGAGCCTGGACATGACTGTATGCAGCCAGGAGGAGTCAGAAATCTGTGTGCAGCTGCAGAGCTGTGAGGTATTGGTGGTACAGAGGCATGGTCAGGAGCTCACCCGATCATCTTTGAAAGGTCATGGCGATCGGGGAGGCTCCTGGTGACGGAAGAAAACCGGCAAACGCTGCACCCATTTTCAAGGAGGGCTGGAAGGAGGATCTGGGAAACAGGCTGATCAGCCTTGCCTTAGTCTCTAGGAAAATTATGGAGCAACACCTCCCAGAGCTGTTTCCAGGGACAGGACTAGAAGGTGACTGGGAACAGCCAGCACGGATTATCAAGGGCAAATCACGCCTGACCAACGCGATCGCCGTGTGTGATAAGTGGCTGTGTGGACAAGGGGACGGCAGTGTATATTGCGTGTGTTGACTTCAGTAAAGCCTTTGCAGTCTCCCGTAGTACACTTATAGCCACATTTGGGACATATGGACTGGATAAATGGACAATAAAGTGGGTGGAAAATTGGCTGGACTTCCCAACTCCGAGTGGTGGACAGTGGTACGAAGTCCAGCTGGCAGTTAGGTGTCCCTCAGGGATCAAAACTGGGTCAGTACTGTTTAATGTCTTTATTAACAACCTGGATGATGGGACGGAGCGAGCTCTTGGCAAGTTCGTGAACGTTATCAAATTGGGGAGAACAGTCGATAGATACGCTGGAGGCAGGGCTGTGTTCAGAGCGACCTTGACAGGCTGGAGAAGTGGGTTGGCAGGAACCTCGCGAAGGTCAACCCAGGCAAATGCCGAGTCCTGCTCCTGGGACACAGTGACGTTGTGTGATGGGACAGGCTGGGGGTGCCGGGCTGGAGAGCAGCGTTGCAGGAGAGGACCTGGTGGCCACCCGTTGCCCCCGAGTCAGCAGTGTGCGTTTGCAGCAGTGTCATCCAACAGTGCCCTGGGCAATAAAAACATTAAATATAAGAAATGTTCCCCCCCAGAGAGTGGTCAAACCCTGGAAGAGAGCCCAGAGCGTGGTGGAATCGCCATCCTTGGAGATATCCAAGCCTATCCCGGACACGACCCTGAGCAGCCTGATCTAAGTTGTCCCTGCTTGGAGCAGGGGGTTAGAGCAGGGACCCCAGAGGTCCCTCCCAGCCTCAACTATTCCAGGATTCTCCGAGTTTCTGTCACTGTTTTATTCCTAGCAGTTTATGCTGCCTGACAGCTGAGGGTTTATTTATATCCCTTCATATGCTGGATTTTGATCTGACGGGGATATTTGACCTGTTTGAACTGATCAGATTGCTGCTCCTTTAACCTGAAACAGTTCTTGACTAGTCCAAATGTAGATCCTCCCCCCCCAAATCCTGTTAAAGTTCAGACTTGGAGGAAACTTGTAATAGGGGTGAGGAATACGAAAACGCATTTCACCTCGTACATAACTATTCTTCACCGTTGGGGCCTTTTCCTGTGATCCACGTGTTAGGATGAATTTCCATTGCTTCGAATAAATGCATCTCATCGTGGAGAACGGCGTTCTGGATCTATTTGTCAGTTAGTGGAAGCAGGGAATTGGTATCTAGACATTGCATGAATATGGTTAAAACACAACGTTAGATGGCCGGTTGGAACTTAGTCTCCTGCCGAGTGGCTGTGCTCATGCATATGTCTAGCGTTGGAGGTCTTTGAGATTGTTCAGTAGTGATTTTTGTTTGTCTCTTGTCTGCAGTGGAATAAATTCAATGGACAATTCTAAATAAAGCCAGAGTCAGGTAATTCGACTTCAGAAGGTATTACTGGCTTTTGAGTTTTCCGTGGAGCTTTTTGTTTTAAGCGGGAGCTCTCTGCTTTAATGCTACAAGGAAAGTTTTGGAGCAAAATGTTCTGGAAAAGAATGTTTCACTTATCTTGAAAAAAGAAAAAATGTAGTAGTAGTTTGGACATCGCTGTATTCTGAGCGTATGTGCTACCAGTGCACAATAAGCAGGAGTTGCAAAGTCTTAATTTCTTGCTAGCATATGTTCCAGCTATCGTGAATTATTTTTGTGCTATTTTTCGAGAAGCTGGAGGTTTTGGGGCATGTTGTTATTCTCTGATTCACCTCATTGACTGTGGGTGAATTGATTCAATTTAAAATGCGTTGGAAAGTGCTCTACAATTTTTAGGTCGCTTTGCTTGGAGAATTCTAGATAGGGTGAATTGATTTTTAAACCGAATTTTGAAATTACCTTATTACCCTCGCTTAATCAAAACAAGCAAACATCTCGTGTTCCTCCACCGTTTTCCCATCGTATTTTTGGATGTTTCAGATACTAGCTTGCATGTTTTCTGGTGCTTTACATAGTTGTATAAACTGCAAGGATTTATATTTGTCCATTAAAACTCCTAAACAATTTATCTGAATGGCCATAGCCAACAAAAATAGCGCTAACACAGACGGCTAATGCTGAGCAAGTTGTACCCGTTTGTCAGTTAACACATCTGTTTTTTGACCACTGTGTCCCATGGTCTTGCACAGAAACACACTCCAGATGTGGTTCACGTCAGTGCTTGGCTCGCTGTGGAGTATCTCAGCCCCTTGCTGCAAATGCATTGCTGTGTGCAAATGCAGCCCCGTGTTTTATTTAAGAGAATTACAATTAAAAAAACTTAAAAAAAATTTAAAAGTTACTTGAATGAATGACCGATGTGAGTAATTTAAATACTCAGCAGTGGCTGGAATTCTTTTTTGGGATTTTAAAGTGACAGGTATGATTCAGCGCTGGTGGAGGAGGTATTAGCAAGGCTGGCATGAAAGTAGGCGTAGCTTTTCTTTCCTTGCTGCCGTTGCTGTTCCACTATTTCACAGAGCCCGAGGCAAAGTTAGATCATCCAGTCTCGTTTCTTTAATACCAGATCATTAGGTTTCATCCAGATATTTTTCATCATGTAAAGTCTTATGAATTAACGTAGACCAAAGAACTACAGTCCTCAGGAAACAAAGTGGCTTGCTCAGCCTTGCTGCACATCTCGGAGTATGTTATCCCGGGTCGGAAGCCCAGGAAGGGATGGAAGTGAGAGAGGGAGGTGGGCTGCGTCCCCGTACACAGCAGCATCGTCTCCACCCTCCTCCTCCGCAGGTATTGTGGTTAGTATTTGAGCTAAAAGAGTGGTCCTTTCTAACCCCACGCGTGGTCCTTGCTGTCAGTCTCAGCTGAACGTGACAACTGATCACGTAGGAGAGACTTCTCCAGCTCCTTGTGTTCCTGACCAGCCTTGACCAGTTGCTGACGTTTCAGAGGACGACAACCCTTCATCTCCACCGATTTCCTCTATCTGCTCGTGCTTTGGAAAGAACATTTCATCCCTTCAGGATGATGTTTCTTCCAGTGCTACAGAGCCCTAAACCACACCGGTTTCGGTAGGCAGCAGCACGTGAGGGAACGATGTGGGCGGCTAGCGTTGCCTCTCCGTTTTAAATTGGATTTCTTGAAACCACTGAAATAACTTGCTTGGGTGTGACTTTTCCTTCAGGCTTGCAGCAGTCTCCCTAACAGCAGGACCTTGTAAAGACGGGCACCTGGTCACGCTACGTGTGATAGAGTAGGGTTTCTTCTCAATGGCAGCTTCTTGTCCTGATGTCCACAATACGAGAGTAGTGGCAAATGCCATTCTTAAAATAAAGTGGGAAATGGTCATAGCTTGATTATATACACAGATATTGTTGGATTTGGCTGCATTTGTTCCTTTGCCCTAAGACGTTAACTGCTTTTGAAATGTTTCTGATGGGACAAGGGAGGTAAGCGTGCTGCAAGGGTTAATGTTTGTAGAAATAAGCCTAGTCAGTGAGTTAATGTTTGTTTAGGTTAAGACTAAAATCCCAGCTTTGCACATAAAATCTAGATAGATGCATGAAAATTTTCGCGTTTCCCAAGATAAGAAAATACGACGGATTTATCAGTCTGTTTTTTCTGCTTGAAATTCTTTTCTCCTGGGAAATTTGCCTACGTAAGTCTCGTATTTCCTCGTGTTTTGTAATACATTTATGGCTGTCATAAAAGGATTCCTGTATAAACTGTCCCGGGGTTAAAAACAGCTTTGTGTTTGACTAATCGAGGGAAATGCAGTCACAAAGCGAGCGGGAGCACCGGCTCCGAGGAACGCGGAGGACTGATGCTGTCAGTCTTGCAGCACTCGCTATTTTCTTGATTCGCCAAATCATAGATCAAACACAAATTTAAGGATTGTGTAAATTGAATTATGTGCTGTCTTGCAATCTCTTTTGTAATACTCTGTTTAAAATACGGAATAAAATCTAAAATTACTCTGAAATGTTTCTCACTTACGGAGCTGCTGCTGCACAATCCTTTTTCTCCATGCTGAAACTTGCAGTCATGCCAGATCTTGAGGCCAACATTTCTGCCGTTTTTCCGGGTAAATTTGATTTGCATGGTGTTTTGTAATTCTGCGCTAGGGCCAGTTGAATGCTTTTGTTTTCCGTCTCTAGTGTAAACCTTTTAATACCGGAGGTTTTTAGAGGATATCTTAAGCTTCCAGCTTGTCACAATTATTGTGATGCAATTAGTTTAAGTGGAAGTCGTTCTGAATGGAGGAAACCTCGTGGCGAAATACGCTGCTCCATATCCAGCCTTTGTGTACAATAAGGTATTGCTACCATTGAGCTGTGATTATACATTTTCAGATTAAGATTGGCTGCAAATGAGAAAAAAACTGCCTTGGGTAGTAAGTCCTCCCAGAATTGCATTTCGAAGACAGCTGCTTTTTTTTTTTCTTACCTTTTCAATATTGATAACACATTCAAGGTGTTACTAATTATTTATGAAGTCAGCTGTACTTCCAGAAGAGAAGTGAGGCGTTTTTTGGAGAGTATTTAGCCTTTAGATATGCTTCCTAACCCGATTGGGACATTGGCCTTTGGAACAGCAGACCCTAAAATAAACTGTTTGGTAATATTTGATTAAATATCTTGACTGCTTTACAAAGTAGGCTCGTTTATAAGTGTCTCAGACAACTTAACCTGTTCACATCGAGGTGTTTCACGCGGCACGGTGGTGCATAGACCCGCCTGAGCTCCAGGGGAGATGTGGGAAGATGGGATGTGATTGCTGGAGCCTGTGCTCTCCATGGGTGACATGGAGTAAACGGGAATAAAGAGCCTGTTCAGGGCTCCTTTTGTTTGTATTTATCGGTGTTAACCCTATTATAGGATGTTCCTGAGGATTTTTTTCTATCAGCTTGTCACCATAATTATTGTGTAACTAATTTAAATAGAATTAGATTTTGTTTGGCCCATGGCATGCCCTTAAGCTTAGTCAAAGTAGTTTATAGTATAGCTTGAAGGAAGTTATCGCGCTTTGGATACTCAGTGGATAAAGAGGGAATAGCTTAAGCTAGTAGAGCACTTGGAAGAAGAGCCTTGATGCATCTAAATAGTTGAGCTTTCTCCCTGCTATAACTATGACAGTGGATTGAAACCTCTGCTTCCAATATGTCGAGATGATACGTCTCAAATGCTCCTATATAGGAGTTATATAGGAGTGATGTTAATGTAAAGTGACATGCTGTGATTGGCACCGTTTGAGTTAAGTGGCTTTAACATGGTAGAGCTCCGTTAATGGGTAAATGAGGGTATTGCTCTGGGATAACAAGGGTTTAAAGCTAAGGGTTGTGACTAGAGCTATTAACCAGGTATGTTCGGTTGCTGTTGAGGAAACATGACTTTCCTTATTATTATTTTTTTAAAAAAAGTAAATTTAGATGTATAAAAGCCAAATTCTTTTCTATGCTACCAAATTCTTTTCTAGGCCATACCAGTGGAAAGGCGATGAGCCTGTAATGAAGTAAACGGTATTTACACCGGTAGCCCTGGGAACTGAATTTATCCCATAAAACTTGGCCGTTGGGGCACTGCATATGCGAAGGCCACATGGGCGAGCTGCTAGGCAACCCATATACAGTTGTCAAACAATTCTGCTGCCTTTTTGTTCCTCGTTTAGCTCCAAAGACTGTCCAGCAGAATAGCTGAGCTGAAACGATAGCAAACCCTTTTAAGTAAATTACTGAATTTATAGTGTATTGCTGTGTTAATGGATCTTTTTCTTTCTTCTCCTTTTTTCAGAGCATTCAGTCAGAAAAGAGCTGCAATTGAGAAAGAGTATGCACAGGTAGGTCCTGGAATGGCTTTGCTGTCCGCGCCGTTGCTCCTGGAGGAAGTTGGCTCATTAGCCCTCCTTCCACCGTGTGTGTTTTCTCATTTATCCTTTTCGGAAGTTGGTCAGTATGGAAGTATCTGCTGGGATTCTGACTCCCCGGTTTGGCGTCGTCGGGACTGGGCCCATTCTGGGTTTTCTTGGGCGTTTCACTCGACGAAGCTCTTGGGAAGAGAAGCGATTTTTAATGTTTTTTCATATTTCCGAGCAGTCCGTCAAGTCGTTCAGGTTTTCTCAGAAGTTAGTATGAAAACTGTGTAAAACGTGAAATCAGGTCAGTTATTGGAGGGGAGAGGTGTTTTATCATCCATGCTCCAAAATACACTTATATTCACACTTTTCAGTAAGCCCAGCTTCCCATTGATCTGGAGTAAAATCAATCAGATTTGGCCTAATGCTTGTGATGGGGAGCAGAATGAATTTTGATGTGTTTGTGGGAAAGGAAGGAGGATTTGTTTGTTTTTTTCTTTTTTTTTTTTCTTGTCGCAAAATTAGAAAGCATCTAATAAGGAGCAGCTGTCTGCTTAATTTAAAGTAAGGGTTCTTAGAGCTTAGGTCTAAGTACCATAAATTAAAAATAAATGAATGCACCTCTAAATAGATTAAAGGTAGAACGAAATATAAGTGAGGGAACTTGCGGAGCTCAATATACAATAAATACAGGAGAAGTACCTACCTTTGCAACTGTTGATGGTGGGGCAGTGGTAGAAGTGAAACCCGAAAATAAAAGCTGTCACTAGCGTGTTTCCAAACCTAGTGTGTTGGTTGAAGCATCCTTTTGGTCCTTAGTGCTGCATCATCCACAATACATGCAAAATGACTGTCTTCTGTGGGTCAGGCTTTACTGTGGTTTTTATGAAAGAGAATTTCTGTATACTTTAAAACTACGCTACACATTTTACCAGTCCTAGATTTTCTGCCTGTGGCCTCAGCCTAAAACGCAACTGAAAATACTTAGCAAGTCAAATGAAAATTTTCCCAAATTTAACCCAAAACCCACTGTTGTTCTAAAGGTCTGCGGTTATTGGTGCTCCCATGCTTTCGTTGTACTTGAGTTTACATTAGCATACATTGATCACATCAGCGGTTGCACTCAATTTGATTAAATACAGCAATTCTTCAAATACAGAATCAATATATGCTTAACGAAACTTGGATTAAAACTATATGTTCTTTAGTGATTGTGTAATGACACTGTAGAGGATTTAAGATCAATTCTTAATACCTTTTTCTTGTCACAGCGGTACATATTTTTGTATGCAGAGACATTTTTAGTGTTCTCTGCGTTTAAGGAAAGGTCTTGGTAAGTTAAAAAAATAATTAGGTTCTCAGATTTGGACGGCTCGGTGTTGACAACAGAGGCTTTCAGATATTTGCATTAAAAAAAAATTTCCAGCAATACAGCTGCATCGTTTGAGATTCACCGAAGGACTGCTTGAATGAATGAAGTTTTGTGGGCTTGCTTCCTTTGGGGTTGGCGATAAGGGTGCAGTTCCAGAATAGCGTTGGATGTTTCCTCTTGGGTCTGTCAAGGGATTTCTGCTTTTGAGACGGTAGCAACGTTTCACAGAAAGCATTTTGGTGAGAGAGACTGTAATCGAAATAAATGTGAAGTCTCGTTCACTGTTAGTGCGGTCTTCCCGTCCTTTCTAGATCTGCTGTGAACGTACGCTGAGCTATTTTACTCGTATTCTCAGTACGGCATTATTTAATAAATGCTCAAAGGCTTATCTTAATATTTAGTGTTGAGAGTATTTAAAGGCTCTCATTTCCCATTAATAATAGTGCTTAAATTGCAGCATTGTATTATTGTTAGCTATTCTCTGTGATTAATGAGTTAGCCGAAATTAATGGCTAAGAATATTTGTTAGATGGAAGGAGAACTTACTCAACGCGTGCTTTTGCTGCTGCCTAGTAAAAACCTGTTTTTACCTGACATGTTAAATAGATAAAATAGAAATGTTTAATTTTGGGGGGATGATAATGAAACCTCTGTTACACTTTATTTTATAACCTTTTTAACTCAATGACGGTCTCTCCCAGCCTCTGTGTCACGTTGCTGAGGATGCACAGACATTGTGTTTTGTCACGTTTTGCTTTTTGCCCAACATGTAGCTCTGATTGTTTCAGGGTAAAATGTACCTGTAGGTTATCAGTGTGGTGTGCAAATACCCGCAAAGAGTTTGGGCTGCGAGACGGACCACTCGTTTCCGTGGGTGCCAGTTTAGCTGCTCGCGGCAGCGCCGTGACTATGGGACATTGGCAGCTGTTCACTGATGGTCGAATCATAGAAGGATGGAAAAGACTCTCCTGGGAGCTGCACGAGCACTTTACAATCTGAACTGGAGGTGCAAATAGTTTAAAATAAAAATTGGCAATTTTTTTAATGATTTTTTTTCTGTCTGTTTTTCTGGATATTGAATTAACACTGAAGAGATGTGTGTGCTCAGTTACCGTATCTGTGAGAATACACTGAAAACCTTTTTAGATATAGAAAAAAAAGTACTATAGTTTATATCCACTCATTCCTGTTGGCACCTGTGAGTGAAAAACATAAAAGCATCCTTCAGGCCTGTATATCAATGAGAGTCATCAGGAGAAGAGCCTTGAACTAACAGGAGCATCTTTTCTGACAAGGATGCTTGGATTAAGATGCAGTGGCCTTTTTAACACTGTTTTCAGTGGATTAAAAGTCTGATGGATTCTGCACCCCACCCTGTCTTACTAGCTTGCGGGCTGACTAATTTTTTTTCTTTGCTCTTCTTTACCACGTAGCCCAAAGCTTTGCAAACGTGCCTTGGTTTACCCTTGTGCTGTGTAAGCCTGAGAAGATCTTTTGTATTTTTTTATTATTATTTTCAACTATATTTTTATAGCAGAAGCCTTTGGCAAATAATGCAGCTTTGATTCAGCTACAGAATTCCAAGAATTATTCTTCCCTTTATAAAAAGCTTTGAGTTTTATGGAAGAGGAGTTCTGCAGGAGCGTTTATTTGGGAAGTGCCTATGCTGGCATGTTAGGAAGAGGTAAGGTGTGCTTTAGCAGGTTGCAGATAACTTTCTTGAAAAATCAAGTTCTTCCATTTGTAGCAATGGGGTAAGAGGAGTAGAAATGGGACAACATCCCTTCCAGGAGAGAGGAGTACGCTGCTATATAAACTACTGCTTCTCTTTGGAAAACATACGGCTTTATTGCAATGTGAGCTGCAAGGGCTGTTGGACAGCAGACACTACGCAGGAGCAGAAGAGCAGTTTCTGGGGTTTACGGTGATGTTTGGGGAAGATGTTCTAGCTCATGCCTTTAAAACAGAGCTTGCTAAGTGCAACCATGTCAGCTGAGCATGAGCTACCTAGACTGATTCAGAAATTCCCCGTGGCAGAGCAACCGCGGCTTTGAGAGCGCAGCCTTGCCACAGGTTTCGGGTAGGAGGAACACGAGGATGAAATCCCGTCCTCCCTCTGACTCAGCTTTTAGCTCACCGCCGGGGCGTCGGTAAAACAAACTCGAGCTGCTCGCCTTGAACGTGCCACAAGCAGCTTCCTATTAGTTCACTCCCCGTAGTCTGGAGAATGTTGTTTTTTCTGCCCGAAGGATACAAAAGGTCACTGTGGCTGTAGGGAGAGCAGGGAGAGCCTGTGGACTTTAGGGGTGGGTCCCTCACTTGGGGACAAGTAAGGAACAGCCACAGAGTCACCAGGCAGCAGCCTGTTTTGTTGAATTTAAGCTGAATTTAAGTCGTTTCTTCCTTTGGGGATGGTATTATCTCTCTCTCTCTCTGGACTGTTTCCGTAATAATCAAGACATCTGTCATTTTCTGTAAAGGATTGCATTGCCTGTCTGCAGATGCGAGCTTTAGCACTGATGTTTTAAGGGACACAAATTTCTGGAAGACTATTTCTGAGTTTTCTCTATATAATCCTGAGATCTCTGTACAGTACTTTTAACTATTTCTAAAAAGTCACGCCCAGCAAGGCTCACGTTGGCCATGTGAAAGGATCCCAGCGGCTTGAGACAGCCCTCCTACGTTTGAACCCTCAGAAGTATGTCGTAATGTTTTAGGTGGTTTGTTTCTATTTTAGGAGTATTGTGGAAGGTTTCTATACTTTTTCACTGGTTCTGTTACCAAGTGCAAAATGCACATTTTTGTCCTCCCATGCTAGTGAATGTCTTTTCCCAAACCTGAGCTACAGCCACAACGTTGGAGCCTAGAGGGAGACTTTCTGCGTAGACTTTTTCCAGCTTTAGTTATTTCCCATGTTGGCCGTGTGCATGGTCCCTGTTTGACTTTGGAGAGCTCATTTCTTACCCGTTCAGAGGTAACATCTGCTAAAACCTGATAATCCAAGGTCTGAAGTGACTTTCCTGCCTTTGCTGCTATAGGAACTCTCGTAAGAGTCAGCAGACTCGCAGAAAACTTGTATGTGGCTTTATTTTGGATGCAAACTGGATCACCCCCGTAAGCATTGTTGGCAGAGCTAGTTGAGGGAGGGGGAAAGAGCTGTATCCAAGAAACCTCCTGATCCAAATGCAAAAATGTCAGAGCCATTCAGGCCTATTCCTGCATTGAGTGATAGTCCCTTATTTATACGTAAGAGTTGTGAGACTCCTGTGTTTCTCCCAATTTGGAGTCTGGTTGATCCCATCTGTCATAGAAAACCATGTTGGACAGTCTGGCTTATACTGTGGTTCTTTCTGAAGACTTTTTCCTGCTCCATGAATTAAAAATATAAGATGCTCACCAGCTTCCTGAAAAAAAAAAGAAAAAATGATAGGTTCTTTATTAACCCTAGAAACTAGGGAGGCTGTAGAGCCTTCAGAGGTATCTGATACTTGCTAGGAGATAATGTCTTTGGCTGATATCCGTGTCACCACTGGTAGCTGAAGCACCAGATATCTCCTGAGAGATCTCTCTCTCCACCTTCACCTCCACCAGGCATGTGGGCATCCGACTGTTAGTCCTGAGACTCTTACTACGTTTGCTTGATGCAAGCCTGAAGAATTGTAGGAGGACCCATGCTGTTTGAACTCTTCCTCATTTACCATATGACTTCAGTTATGGTGTGTGAATGATCTGTCCTCTTCGTTATTCATTGCCTTGCTGATTTTTGTTCTCTTTAGCTGATGAAAACGCTGAATGATACGAGGCCTGCCTACAGATGCCCGGAAAACCCAACTGAAAATGGCCTAAATCAATGATTCTTTTGACATTTTGAAGTCTTAGTTATTGGTTTGTAGTGTTGTGTTTTTTAAATTAACATTTCATTGGGTACCAAGACATGTGCTTCAATAAAATGCATTACCTTTATCTCCGTATTGCGTAATGTATTGGCAGCCTTGCCGTATTGACTCACGACGTGACACAAGCAGCCCTTTAGTACACGCTGACATACGAATCAAGTGGAAAAAACAGTGTGAAATTTCAAGAGTGTTTTTTGAGAAAATATTTGCAGGTTTATTTTGGACCAGCTGGATTCTGCTTTTTTTTTTTTTTTTTTTTGCAAAATATTTTTAAATAGTTTCTTATTATACTAGGAAGAGCATCTGGTCTCCTGATTAGCCGTTGGCACTGCAGGTTGTGTAGAGATGAACATCTTTGAGTCCGAAGGTGTTCTGTTTTAAGATGTGGGTTTTTTGGGTCTGTTAATTGAAAAGTTGTTTGTTTTTCTTTTCCCCCCACAATTGTCATGCATTCTCCATGGTATTAATGGATTGTTTTGTGTGTGCAATAGCAAACTGCTGTTTTCCAGATACAGAGTAAAGGCAACGAATGTGTTTGCTTACTCTAGGTCCATTAATAAATTTGATCTCTGCATGTGATGGTGGACCTGTATTACAGCCAGTTCCTGGTCGTTGTCTGTTATTCCATGGTTCAACAGAATCCCCCCTTCCCCATTCTTAACTTCTCACTAGCCTCGAATTCCTTCTTTACAATTTAGTGTTCATTATTTTCCTAAAGCCTACTATATGAATTGTGACTTTTTCTTTGGTTATCTGACCAACTTATCTGTCCCAATCTTTGTCTTTCTGAACTCTTCATTGTAGTTAGTTTTGCTCATCTTCCTCGTTGTTTTGGGGTAATTCTTTTAAAGAGTTTGAGAGGATCATTGCATGTATTTTGTATGAGACTTTCCTGTGCTTGCACACCTTAATAAGGTCAAAATCAGTGGTCTATAATGAACCCCCAACTTCTTGTCCAAGAATTTAATAATTTGCATTTGTCTAAGTGAAATTCTAAGTAGTTGGCATGCAGCGTGCTTTCATTTTCTCTTAAAAATGTATAATTTTTAGAACCTACTTATGTTTTACCTTGTAGCAGTGTCCTGCAGTCAGTAATATCTTGCATTTTTTCTCAAAGAAAATCTTCTACCAGGAAGAAGTCTCTTTCAACCATTTCCCTTGCAAAAATAAGTTGTCTTTGTTTTATGCCATCATTTAGTATATGGTATTTCTTTTGGACAATCCGTGGTGGTCTCTAGCAGTGCTTTGGATTCATTCAGTTCAGGTACAAAACTAAGCGGAAATGTTATTTTTCCACTTGGATTGTGATAAATACATACGTGTCAATAAGTAATTACTCTAAGGAAGCTTCTCTGTTATTCCTTGCCGTTGTTTTTGGGTATGGCGCATGCACGAGCGTTTCCATGTGCGCGCACGTGACTTCAGATGCATCTGGGGAGTTTTGTTGGTTCGTCTTGCATCTTAGCATGGAAGAACTTCCTTTTTTCCGGACAAATATGTAGCGCTTCCCGGTCACTGCCTCGTGGATACGTGCATACTGATGGATCGATCTGGTCTGCCAAGCTGCCGTGCTGCATAATACATCAACCAAACTTTGCTGGCTCCAGAAAGAAAACACCTGCCGGACACTACCTTTGTATTATATTCGCTTATGGTCAAGCACTATTCAAAACAACAGGATATCAAGAAGAAGTCCAAGAAAATGAAGTGTAAGGCTGGGTAGCCATTCATTCTATTCTTCCCGACAAAGCATGGAGAATCAGTGTCCGTGAACGCTACAAAGCGGTGATCTGCTCCGTTTCATAAACGGTTAAGAGCACTATTGTGAATTTTAGAGTAACTTGTAGAGACAAGTTTGACAAATCAGGTGTTATAATGGGATTATTGATACTATTCTGCACTTGTCACAGTTCGGCCTCTTAGTGCACGTTTCCCTTTTCACTGCAGAACAAGAAGCTCTTTAGAGTTTCTCTATATTAAATGTCCGTTGAACATTTAATATAATATACTTTGCATGTAACAAAGACGAGGATTTGATGTGTGACGTTCCCAACAATATTATCAGTGACCTTCTCTTTTTATGTAGATTCCTTGTTCGGTCGCTCTTGTACTTGGTGAAGAGGGTCACTATACCTTATGCCCACTCTAAACCTGCTCTTTGAGGACTGCAGCTTGAGATCTTAGTATCTGCAGAAGAACAGGCTTTGATTTGACATTTTATATTGACCATTCAAGAATCACTTGCTGGTTTAATGTGTAGTAGACTTTGGCAAGCCTTCTCCCCCCCTTTAGGTGTTGACGTGTTTCTTGGGAGAGGAAAAAAGTCAGGTATCTGATTTAGATTTAGTCTCTGTTTTGTTCTGTTAGGTGACAATTTAAATACTGAAATATTTGTCCGCTTAAAAATAATTTTAAAAGGCAGCCTTTTTTAAAAAAAAAGTCAGGCTATCTGCTACGGTTTTTGTGGAATTCTTTAAGTTAAACTAATATTTCTCTAAGAACAGAGGCGGACTGTCAGCCTCTATTTTCAGTGAAAACATTTCGTTCCTTATAAAGGGATTGCTAAGCTTAGAATTATGCCATTTCTACAAAGAAAGCCCTTCATAAAGCCACTGCGTTTCTCGCTGAACTGATGCAAGCAAAATTCTCTTAGCCTGCTTTTAGCAGTTATTTTTCTTTCCGATTACTGCACTCAAAAGCTTCCATTGCCTGGAGTTTTGATACATGTGAGTGCTGCACTTTCAGATGGAATACTTTTATTCTTAAAAGCTGTTCATTTTTACTCGGTTTTTAAGCTTTAGTGAGCCAGGCAGTGTATTTTTTTAGTTTGTGGCATTATCAGTGTGCTGCTTCTTAGGGGCATCACTGTTCTCTACTTTCTTTTCAGGTGTCACAAAAAAGTGCAGTTTCTAACACGTTCAGTCCAAGTAATCGTCCTTCTCAATATCTGCTTTTCTCTGATTTTAGAGGGCGGGCTAGTCAGGACTCAACGCTCTCAAAATAAACAAAGTGGAAACTTTTGGGCCTCCAAAGTGGTACAAATACCAGCACTGAGTCATAAGTGCGTACTAACAACACGCTACCCTGTGTTTTCCATCTCTGTTTGGATGCCTTTTTCATTCCCGTCTTTCACAGCCCTTTCCGTAATGTGTCTTGTGCGGTTTCGTTAGCTGTGAGTGTTGAGGATCCCTTCCATGTCTTCTCCTGTCGGTGGGAGACGAAGCCTCCTCTTTTCTTCCTAGCTTTCCTTATCGGTACGTCTCACAGGTTCCTACTGTCAGCACACCGGTCATCTCACAATTACTTAAGTTTGGCATTATGTCTGGCCCCAAATACAAATACTTGCTACATATTTCATTTTAAACCTCAAGAGTGCTTGGTAGAGCGGAGTGATGTGCTTCGGCAGTATTTCTGATCTGTTTTTAAGAGAGAACCCTTTGAAACGTGGAAAATTATCACTAAGGCAAGGCGTACAGTTTACAGTAGAAGAGCCCACATCCTCTTTGCTTCGTGGGGTTTTATTTTTTGTGCGTAGAACATGTAACTTAAAAACAGGTCCCAGTCTGATTTCAATGACCACTGATGTCTTCGTTGTCTTCAGAATTCATTCACAAGAGACATCCATGCATGCGCTGTGAGCAGACCGGTACCTTTGGGCTCCCTTGGTGGCCGCTCCAAATGAGAGAACGTCGGTCAGCGTGCTCAGCAGAAAGACTCCATGGAGGAAGGTCTAATACAGGGCAGAAACCCGCACTGCCCCCTCACACCCACGAAAACGCGTTCCTCTCTCCTAGGGAAGCTAGGATTCGGTTTGATGGCCCGTTTCCCTCTACTATGTAGCCATAAGGTTCCTCCGGAGGAACCAGTTGGTGATTTCAGCTAGCGTGAGCATTGACAGAAGTAACCAAGGGAGCACTTCTGGTAGAAAACTGTCAATGTTTCTTCTAGACTTTCTCTTAAACCTTCCTCCCCTTTACCCACTCCTTCTTTCCTGCTTGTTTCACCATCATTCTTATGCCCTTCCTTCTCTCAGTCAAAAATCAGTTCTCTTATTTATGGGGATGGGTGACGAGGTTGACTCGGCAGTGTTTCTGGGATGGAAGAAGACACGAGATAGCCGGCTTGACAAAGGAGGGTCAGCCAGAAGGAGGACTTGGAAGAAGGCATCTGGGTAGAGCATGTAGCAGAATGGTCTTGTGAAAACCTGGGATGGAGAGCGGGCAATGCTGGTGGGTTGGGCAATACATAGGGTTTAACAGCCAGCGCGGTGAAAAATGTGTTGGTCAACAGCCCAGGCCCTACCTAGCTCCCTCTTTTTGCCGTTCACCCCACTCCATCGTTGCTCCCCGGGAATGGCTGTTCCTTCCTTTGTGCTTTGCTTTCTCCTGCCCTTGTTCCCTGCTTTTGGTATGGTATCGTGTCTTGAGCGTGAGAAGTGCATCCTCGTTTGAAAATCACTGCTGGAGACTCCTGTGCAAACATCTACAAGCTGTCAAGATGCCTATGAATGCTCCAGATTTTTTTTTAAATCCCCAAAACATGTAGTTGAAAAGGTAAATATCTGGTGATGAGCATCAGCTATCATCCCTCCCTCCTAATTTCTAGCGTGCCATAAACGAGCCAAAAGCCGTTGTCCTTTACCTTTCTTTTGTCTTGTGTTTGTGTTTATATGCTTTCTCAGCCCCAAATTTCTTCTGAAACCATCAATTTAAAAAATCTTGTGTTCCACCATAGCCCTCTTTCTTTACCTAATGAGCACGTTCTCTATTTACAATCAAGAGGCTGTAATTTAGGGGAAAAGAGCCATCACTGAATTGCCTGCCGGTGCCACTCTGGAGAGGGTAATTAAAAGGAATATGTTTGCTTAAAAAAAAAAGCGGAGATAAAGGAATGTGGAGCTTCATTCTTGGCTTTATGGTTTATCCTGAAGTTCAGCCAGTTAATTCAACTAATTAATTTTCCTAAAATTCAACTAGTTCAGCTACTTCTACAAATGCAAAAGTAACTTTTATGAGTTGCTCTTCTGTTCTTCAGTAGGGCTAACCCAACGTGTGAGGCCACCCTCTGCCCAGCAGCTAGAGCCTGTTTGGACCGCATCTAAAGTACGTTTACTGCTCTGTTTTATACAGCGATATTTCCGAGAAGTCATTTTTCCTTTTCGTATTTCTCAGATCATGTTACCTTAACCTTCCTGAGGGCAAAGTCTCCATTGATGGACAGGGGAAAAAAAAAGAAGCGCTCATTTAATCCACTGCACAATAGTTAAAATATATTAGCTTGTATATACACTAATAAATAAAAAAGATTAAAAATATATATATATATTTTAACATACATCTCATCCTTTCTGTTCTAGAGCAGGACAGCCCTCGACCCAGTGATCCAGATTCTTCACCTGGTGCTCAGCAGCTTCTTAGATGCAAGTTAAACTAGGCAGAACTTGGCTGCTAAAACTGTCTTAGACTGAGGATTGCTTTGAAGGATCCTGTACGTGTTCTTCACTGTTTTTGAAAACTACACTCCCTTCTTCGCCTTTGCAACTGTGGAAGTAGTGCTTGCAGGACTGTAGAAACCAGAAAGTTTTGACAGCTTAAAAAAATAAAAACAGAGAGAGAATGTTTAAGTCAAATCCACCGTAAATGATTATTCAGGGTAAGACCCTACATGTACAGTAGTTGACTTGTTCAGCCCCGTACAGATAAAAGGCCTTTTATCAGCCAGCCCTGCTCACCCTGCCGAGGAGGAGGAGAAGGGAGGAAGGAAACGTAAGGTTGCTCAGGCCAGCAGGAGAAAGCAGTGCAAGCGGCAGCTGCAAAGTAATAAAAGATGTGCTGCTAATCTAACAAATATGCATTAGCAGCAGAGGAGCCCATCTGTACCGTCTAGGCAATGAGTGTGCTGCGGTTTCTACCACTTGCTCCTCCGATGGATATATAAATAGATGCAGGGTGTTCACTGCCTGGGTGATGGACGTGAGTCCTGGGTCTTCTGCAGGCCCTCGGACTGAGTTGTGCAAGCCTGTCTCGGACTTGCACACTTCCCAGTAATGTGAAAGGCACAGCATATTTATATAATGTATATGAAAAATCTTTACATTTCCCTGTCCTTTACCTGCAGTATAAAAGCTTTCATTTAAAAACAAAGTGGTTTGCCCCTCTTTAAATGGACATACTGCAAAATAGGCGCAAAAGCTAGGTGATAGCAACCCATCAATTTTTAGGTCTTAAGGGATGATTTCTGACAGTTTAGGAAAAATGGCTGTTATCTCCAACGTTTCTTGTTGCGTTTTCGAGTCCGTGTGGCCAGCAGCGAAACTGAACTGAACCGCGTCATTCCCGTAGGTACTGTTTTAGAAGGAATGGATAGTAGTACCTTAAAAGGTAGTCAGGCTATCCAGCAGGATTCAGGGAAAAACGCATGCCCTGGTACGCGGTCGGTGCAGGTTGCGTGCCTTGTCCGGGGATCACCGTCTGGGAAACGGCATCGTGGCACCTCCTGCCTTAGGGCTTTCGGCTGCTTCCCTCCACCAACCTAAAGAGTTATGGAGAGGATGCATTGAAATGTCCATGCAAGTCAACACTTGCTTGCTAGTTAACTGAAAGATTTCGTCCTAATTAGGGAATTTTGGATGGACGAGGTCAACAAAACTACTGTACGCCATAGCTGTAAAAAGCTGACATAGATTTAGGCATGAGCTTCAACTAAAATACTGAATTGACACCAAAACGAAAACAAAATTGTTATCGAATCCTTGATGTCTACTTGTTCCAGTTGTTTTCCAGTATTTTGCAACGGTTTAGCTTGAAAATAAAATGGGTCTGTCCATTAAGGTTTATAATTACTGGGGAGAATTCCCTGTATACTGAAACAAATTGCGTTCTTCCGTTAGGTTGAGTATATGGTCTAAGCTGCAGTTTGGCTGGTAAATTAATAACATGATCATCAGTAAACATGAATGTCCTGCATGAAGTGCAAATCCAGTATAAGCACAGTGTAGGAACAAATCTTTAACCGTGAGTTGCATTTCAATTTAAATATGTAAAACATAACTTTCAATCACTGAAGCTATTTTAATTACATAGATTTATTCCCTCTATCTGTTTTTTTAGTTTTTAAATATTATTCTGTGTTTTCTACTCGACTAATATTTTTATTACAGTTCATTTCACTAGCAATACACTTAATACTGTGTCTTTTTTAGTTTACAGGGTAGTTTGACTGCCAGATTTCAAAGCCTGTTTTATATTGGTTGCAAACAGAAACTAATTGAGTGGGAGGAAGTTAAAGCCTGCGGATTTATGGAAAAAAATCGGAGCACTGGTTTTCTTAGCTCTGATTGTGTACAAATATGACTCAAAGCCTTTTCCCCCCCCTTCACAAACCACGAAGAGGTGAAATTAGGAAAAAAAGAAAATCTGGTCATGCTTTTCTGAGATGTGAAGTTTGTGAGCTATTAGATTTCCTGGATTTATTTCTAGGCAGGATGCCGAGCACCTCTGCGCTTGCCTTCTGATCCTCTCTCCAAATAGACCAGCAAGAAGTTTGCGTTTTTGCATCAAATTAATTTTCTTCTGTTGATAGAAAGTATCCGCCCTCCAGTTAATGTGGTTGGGAGTAAAATTAGTGAGAATGTTTATTTTTTCTGTGCATTCATAGAAGTGTCATCTTCTGGATAAGAAGGGTAAAATAATATCTAGCTTTTCAAAAAGAGCTTTCAAAAGTTGTAGAAATATATCAAGTGTGATAATCTCATCGTACAATTTCTGCCTTTTATAAGAATAACAGGTTAAAATGGGGGGGGGGGGGAAGCAAACTTTTGGGCTGCCATGCCTGTTTTTAGGCCTTCATTTTGGAAAATACATCCAAAATATGTATGTCCTGCTGTTACAGGGATGGAAAAATATAAAGAATGAACAAATTCATCCTGGCTGCGTACTGTGTTAGATCTGGTATCTCTTTCATTTGGAAGGCAAAAAAACTGCACCCCCTCTCCCAAGCTCCTGTGAAAACCCCAACCAAAAAAACCACTGAGAAATTTGGATCTAGATGCAGGCAACTTCTGGCAAGTCTCACGCAGAAGGCATTTGGATGGGGACTCAGCAGTGAGTTCTTAGGAATATCTTAATATTCTTAGGAATATCTTAAAGAAATACTAAGCCCTGGATAAAACTATACTCTTTTTTTTTATTATTATTTTTACTTTTTTTCCCCTCTCAAGAGATGCCTCAGGGTTATATCAGGGAATCTGAAGCTGTATGAAATCTGCCCTGTTCCCTTTTCCAGTTTACCAAGACCAAAATAGCATTTCTTGATGGGAACCAGAAGGGCTCCTCCGAGATGTTACAGCCTGATGGTTCAACCCACCTTCTTGGGAAGACGGACTCACGGGTCACTTAACCTCCTTACCCAGCAACAGTTGCCAAGCAGACAATCACGCTTGGCAAAATAAAGTTTTTTTTTACTAATGTTTACAGCTCGTTCCTGTAGAGGTAGGTTTTACCATAGAAATAGATCAGAATAATATATGGCGTATTGATTATTTTGAGTAGATATATGTAGCAAATTGACCAAGCTTCTTGACTTCAAAGCTGATTGATTTTCCTTCTTTTGTAGCAAGAATTATATACTAATAAAAGATAAGAAGGGGTTTTGTTTTTCCATTAGGGCTTTTTGATGATGGAAGTCTTGAGCTTCCTCCTCTTCCCACCCCCTTCTATTACTCTGAGCTGATTTGTCCTCAAGAGTTGCTTTTGGGTGGCCACTTTATAGCAGTTATTTCTAGCAACATAAAACTACATTTCTAATGTTTTATAGATCACTATTAGGCTTTTCCTCATGTTTTAATATGTCCTTACCAGCAACAGTTCTCTGTTCTGGGAGGAACGGAGAATGGAGGCAGCACTTTTTTATTTATTTTATTTTAGATGAAGCTTACTCTCAATAACTGTACTTTAAAAAAAGAAAAAGATACTGGCTGCTGGATTCTGCAGCAACAGGATCCAGTGGCAGATGTAATACAGTAAGTCTGTAGGCCCAGCTTTGCATGTATTTTGGAGGCCTCTGATATTTTGATTGCTTAGACCATATGCGTAACTTCATCTTCTTTATAGCAGAAACTAGGGCCCAATATTTTAATAGTATAACAAAGTTTTTTTTTCCCCCTTATTCTCTTTTCTAAAAGGGCATTGATGCAGACTTGTTGTTCTTGTATTTCTTGCTGTCACCTGTGTCCAAATACGTATTTTTGGGTCACTGTACAGCAGTCATAAATTTTTAACATGGACCTGTTTCTTTGGTATTGTTTGGTCTGATCTAATAAGACAGTTTTGATGTCTTTTTTTCTAATTGGAGCACTTTCGAGAGATTAATTTACAGTAATTTCTAAGAATTTAAAGCATCAGGATTTTAATACTCAAAGAAATGAGATGTGTAATATTCACGTTACTGTTTCAAATAGCTCAAAATATTTTAAGCTTTGAGTGAAGGTTCTGCCTGATGTGGTTTGTGCAAATGTGTCTAACGCTGCCTATTTTAACGCATACACAGCTTCAAGAAATAAGGAAATACCTTTTTTACATGCTTTTAAACTTGCTAGAATTACAAAGGTGACGGTTTGAGATTGCGTAGAAGATCTGTAAAAGTTGGTGTGGACTTTATGCTTTGTTGTTCTTTTGAGGGATAGATTTAAATATATCTACTAAGGACTGTGACTACTTGGGGAGTTCAGCAGCCCTTTTATTTCTCCTGGAAGTTCTTGAAAATAACATCACAGCTACCTTTGTCCTTTGGCACGTTAAATGGAATTGCTGCCTTTTTAACCTGCTGCATGGCAATGGAGTGTATTTTAGTAGAGTTAGTAGAGCGTTAGATGTTTGGCCCTCTTTTTCTAATAAATGAATTCTTCAGGTACTGTGACATCTCTAATGACTTAATATTAAAAAAAAGGTAGTTTTGGAGGTGTAGAAATCATAATTGTTGGAAAAAAAGAAACCTACAATCCTTAAAATTATTTTTTGAAGATGAAACTGCCAGGTGCTGGCAAATCTGAAGTCTTCACCAATGCTATAGAATTTGTGCCTGGCATTAAAGCCCTTCCTTTTTTCGCGGTCTCGACGCATTGCATCACCTTGCATTCAGGTAGCGTGCTCCTAGGGTGACTTCGGTGGTGGAAGAAGGTCGTGCAATTCTGTTCTTGCAGCAGGCTCTCGCGAAAAATAAAGGGGTTTGATTGCAAGATGAAATCATGGCACTTAACTAGCTATTTTGATAAGTGGAGGCTGCTTTGTAAAACCTACTGATGAGCGTTTCGGTCCCTTCTCTTTAAGCATGCTATTTCTTTGAGCTCTTTCTGTGGCTGATGGAAATGGAAGAAGTTTGAGCACTGGCAGAGCTGATTGTGTGATTCTGTATGAGTTGTGGCTGCTGGACAGATTGTGTCCAGCGTCACGGAGCTTGGTAATGCCACGCCAAGCAGGGACGGAGAGCCCTGCAGGTCCTCAGAGGTTCCTTATGCTTCTGCCGAGAGGTCAGATCGTTCAGAGTAAAGCACGATAAAGTTGATGCAATCAGCATATCGGAAGTGGGATGTGTTGATCGTCTAATTAGGAGAAGTATTGCCTAAAAAAGGCTGTGTTTCTGGCTCCTGGCAAGTTGTTCTTCCAGATGCTTTGCTACAGACGTTACAGCTCACAGCCCTCCACCAGTATTGTTGCATGACATTGAAAATTTACCCAGCTGCTGTTTTTGGCAGCCGTGTGTTGCCTGACTCTGCTCTAAATGACCTGCTAATCATGCCTGCTTCCCCCGCTGCCGTTTCACCAACCCTCCAAAGCAACTTTCGTATGAAATCGCTGATATGAGTCATGTCGCGAAGCTGCACAGATGCCACCTCCGTTTGTGCTGACAGATGGAAGATGTTAGCACGAGTCTTGAAGAAGACCTCCGTGAGATACCATGGAGAAGCTCCAGGTGGGGAGCTCCTGGGCTCGTGTGCCCGACACTCCTGCACGTCTTCACACCCTCCCCAGGGTTTTATTTTAGGCCCTTCACTAAGGATATACGTTCCAGTCAGTGTGGTAGCTTCTCGCTGGTCCTGGTGTCCAGCCAGCGTAACGTATTTTAGGTTGCATTTTTTCTCCCTGAAATGTGAACTGAATTTTGACTCAGACTCATGTTTGAGTTTTTGGAGAGTTTAAATGAGAGTTTAAATAAATCAGCACAGCAGTCCTGGGGTCAGCCTGTCCCTTGGATGCTAACTATTGTTTTTTCTGCCAAATACTGAAACTTGTACATCCGAGTTGTAGTAAGCTACCTGCAACAAGGCAAATACATAGCCGTGGTTCATCCTGCAAGAGAGGTTTTTGGAACTCTGCGCTGTGAAAGCTGGAAAAAGAGTAGAGAAAATTTCTTTGTATTTGTGAAGAAAGGATACAGTCACTTTGATAGACTTGGTTATTTATCGCTGTGTGGCATTTCCAGGAGAATTACTGCCTTTTTTTCCAGCCTGTCATTTGACAGGAAATGATGGAGCGCTTGACTAATTTTGTTTATTTTTTTATTACATGTGCCCTTCTCATTCCTTCTCGACGTTCTGGAATCATAATAATAGTCATTTCCGTAAGGTTGCAGGGACACAGGAATATCTTGAGTAGCGTAGTTGGAATCAGCTTAAATAAATAACCAACTTGTTCCAAACTCATGGTCTCAGATTGCTGTACAACTGCTTATGAAAAAAATGTGCTAGCTGCAGTCTAAATGATCATAACGATAGATCACTTTGCAAGTATGCTGCAGGGGAGAAGTGTTTTCAGGAGTAGCCTAAAATGAAAGCTTCTTGCTTGTAGAGTTTACATGGAGGAATAGTAGGTTGGTAACATTGACCTCTGAGAATTTTTCTTTTTTATGCATATGAAGTACAGAGCAGGAATGTGTTCTCCACTGTGTTTTCCCTATGAAATTATTTCTTTGTTATAGAAATTGCAAAGTAATGTGTATTTTGTGATGTTTTGAGCCTGAAGTCTGTACTCAAAGATATACTAAATTAACAATGACCACTGCAATATGCCTGTGATTGGTTTCGGCAAGACATAAAATGCATCTTGGATTTCCTTCCCTAGACAGGATGCTTATACAGTGTCTGTTAGAGTATTTGTTCTTATCAACTATTTTTCTATATCAAATAGAAGAAGAAACTTTCCCCACCATTTTCTCCTATTAGACAAGGGCAAATTCAGTGAAAGCAAATGTTTCCCTCTCTGATTCTGTGCAAGGATGCAACGGTATCATATTAAATATATTGTTGTCCTTGCCAGTTTTGCATCCTGGTACATAATTTACCTCTAAATGCAGATTTTTTCCTTGAGCTATTTGCAAAGGTTTCTTCTTTCCCCCCCGAGTGAGGGATTGTGGAAGTTATAGACGGCAATAAAGTGTACGAGCAGTTCAGTTAATCTGCCCTAATGAATATCCTCATAGTTGTCAATTCGCATCAAATTTATGGCAGATCTCTTATATTCCCTCAAACGTCCTCATGTTTTTCCTTAGTTGTCATGGTACTAAAAATAGCCCTGTTTCTCGAGGGAAGTTCCTTCCCTTGCTCTAGGAAGAAAAGTGGTAAACGTTATATGAACTCTAATGTGGGTCCTTGGGAATCCTCTACTGTTCCTCTGTTGCCCATCTATTGCTGCTCTGTCTCTTAACGGGTTTTTAATTGACTTCTCAGGTTTTAGTAGGTGAGTGTGTTTTGTTTAGAGGGGGTGTCCAAAACCTTTTTTCAAAAGCTGGATTATAAATACTGCTACAATATTTTGAAACGCGAAAAGACTTCTGGAGAACGTGGAGAAGGTATGACTTTCATATATGGAGGTGGCTGCAAGTCCAGCATTGATATTGCCCAGGCCAAGGCAAGCCCGAGCCTTGGAGTCACGCTCGTTCCAGAGCAAGCAGCTTTCAACAAGACGTGCAAGCGAGACGCTTTCCATTTTTTTTAATTTAAACTTAGGGATTATCTTGCAAGCTTCCCACATCATCTGCACCTATAGTACTTCATATTTATTTTCATTCTTTAGTTAATTGTTTTGTTGTCTAAATTACTTTAACTTCTCTCAGCCATAGTTCTTTTAGACTGACTTTTTTGAGAGCGTTTCTTGCTTTTTGAAGTTTATTCATTACGTTTCATAAACTGTTATACGTGGCTTGTCTCTTTGATAAAGGTATCAGTGTTCCTTTTTCTTCTGTTTTCTTGGATGGATCTTCCCCGGGTTTCTCTCCCAAGCTTGTCCAGTGTACGCTGAAGCTCAGGTAGACTTCCCTTTAGCAAGGAAACTCCGTAGCAAAACTACCCTCTGCATGAAGAACCATTTCCTTTATTTATTTTGAACCTGACTTCTGCTGGTTTCGTCTTATGCCCTTAAAGTATTGGAGATAGAACAATTAATTTCTGTCTTGGTGACCATGCTGGTCACGATATTGTAAACCAACATCATATTCTCCCTTCAGTTGTCTGGTTTCCAGACTGAAGAGTCCTCAGAGTTGTTTCTTATGTGGCAGTTCTTTCGTATGCTTTTACTGTCCTTTTTCTTTTATCCTTCTCCAACTCTTTTCTGTTTTTTAGGAAACAGAGGAGAGGGGAAGACCTCAACAGTACATAGAAATCAAACTTGATGTGCCGTCTATTCATGTGGTGTCTTAGCAGTGATCTCTGTTTTGTTCTTCTTTCCTGTCTCGGTAATTCCTATCAGTGTTATTTTTGGTTTGGGGTTTTTTTTGACTGCTAATGAATATTGCTCTTTTCGTGGACCTGTCTGCTCTTTTCATGGACCATAAGATCTTGACCCCGCATGGAAACGGTCTGCTCAAAGCCTATCATTTTTCTTAGGAAATCAGGGTAGTGATTTTTCCCTTGTTTGTTTCCCTTGATTTACACTGGATTTCATCTCCATTTTATTGCCCAGTGATTTAATCTCATTAAAACCCTTCTCCAGTTCTTGATACCGGCTATTAACTTTGCTACCCTGAATGAACGTCATCAGCAGATGTTGTCAACTCGTTGGTCTTCTCCTTTCTCCACTGATCAGCATACATAACAGCTGAGGTCCTGGCGCCGAGTCCTCTCCACCGCTGGCATTTACCCATCCCTCTGTTTTGTATCTTTTAACCGATTATCTATTATATCCCGCTTTTGCCGTAGCTGCTTTGTTTCCTTCGAAGCCTTTGGCGAGAAAGCTGAGAGAGAAGTGCCATTGCTGGGTGTTAGCAAATTGAGCCTTCAAAGCTAAAACCCTGTGTTTTACTACCAGCTTTGCAAGGTTGTATGGCTTATCTAACAATTTCTCTCTGTTTGTGTCTTAGGCATAAAGCAAATGTCAGGGAAAGAGCTTGTAACGTAGAAATGTTGAAAACAACCTTTTGAAATGGTTTTTGGTTCCTAGTATTTTTGATGCTCTTTTTTGGTAAGCCACAGAGCTTAAGCAAAGTTGAACTTCAAAAATTAATGTATTAAATAGAGCTATGTTTAAGCCACAGGCCGTAGTTAAGAGTAAAATACTCTCCAATTTACAAAATACAGTTTTCACAAAACGGTGATATTTTTCTTCATTATAATCACTTAAAGTGAGGGCGCTGCGGAAGTTGCACAAGCTCCGAGCATCGCAGGGTGGTACGAGATGGGAATAAGTAGAGATTCCCTCTTTTAGCCGATTTCTAGTGGAGTGCTCTACAAAGTTCATCCTTGCTTATCCATGCAGGTTCAGCAGTGCGAAACACTCGGCGGTTCAGGACAGCTTTAGGACGTGCCGGGGAGGCAGAGATGCAGTTTGGGCTTGGGATGAGCACGAGCGTGGCCTGGCTAGTCAATGCCACCCACATGCGTGCCCAGCGCGGTGGCCTGGAGGAACAGGTCCTGTGTCAGTTCCTCCGTTCCGATATATTTAACGTGAGACAATTTTAAGAGAAATATGTGAAAACAACACAGTGGGTTGAAGATCTTTTGTGAAAGGAGTAAAACATTTTTCTGTAAATGGTTATGTGGGACTAAGTTATAAACGTGGCTACATCGAGAACATCAGACGGTTTAGTAATCAATTCACCGAGGTTAAGATTTGATTTCAGGTGTTTGAAACCATGATTGGGGCTATTGAGAGGATCAGAGGGATTTTTTACCATTTAAAAAGATAAACTAAATCCAGCCTGTAAGTAAAAAGAGGTAGGGGCTAATGGGGAGCTATTCAGTTAGCCACTTTTATCCTTTATTATCCAAGTACCGTGTATGTGCGTCATTGGTGTACCTCTAGCTACTGGTTGCATTTGATGACTATTCTTTGAGCGCAGGAGGTGTAGTTTAAATCAAAGATACCTTTTTTACATCTTTTTGATATCAGACTTTGGTACTGGAATTGATGGGTTTTGCATTATTGAGGTATTTTGTGAGCGCCGCATCTCTGCCAAAGGAAAAAGTCATTCATGTGCTTGCCAAATGTTAAATTAAAAATGAATTGAATTTGTAGGGTATCAATGTACCTAATATTCTATTGATTTTTGCCTTTTTCTATCCTGGCTTTTTATATATTTCACCTCTCTGAGACTTTTTAAGCAGACTAGACAGTGCCAGCTGTCTCTACGTTCAAAATTACACTGTCACCAGTTCTGTAAACACAATAGAAAACCAGTTTCTTATTAAATTCCTTTCACTGCATAAATGGTCAGTGGGGCTGGTAACCACATTACTAAAGAATCTAAAGCAGAGGAGCTTTTAATTAAATATCATTTGGCAAAGCGCCCAGAAATTTCGCCGCTGCTGCGGGAGCGGATAATGCAAAACAGACCGAAGAGCTGCCACCGCTTCGTTTGGGACCGTCTGGAAGATGTGCGCGCTTGCACGGGCAGGTACGGTGCCACCCAGGAGTCGAATGCATCGAGCAGAAACCCAGCCTGGTGCACGTGTGTTTTTACCTGATCGGATTTCTTGGAAG